>JAVKPL010012794.1:0-64079 GCA_032173675.1 Gastrolobium villosum | reverse complement strand
CACGCTCACAGCGCGGGAATGGCGCTCAGAGCGTGGGAAGAAGAAAATTGGCAGAAGGTCCCGCGCTGAGAGCGCGGGAGTGGCGCTGTCAGCGTGGGAGGCGCGAAAGGATAGAAATTCAAATTTCACATTTTAGGTCAAAGTCTCTTATAAAAAGAGACTCAACCTTTGAAGGAAAGGATATATCGCAGAAAATCACATCACAAGACCTAGAGGAGACGTTCTTCGTGTTCATCACTCTGTTCTTGTATTCTTCTTTATTTTCTTTCTTTAGTTTATGTTGAAATCAGATCAGCGATCATGTTGTTGATTGGCTAGATCTATTTCTGTAGTCAGGGGCATGATCCCTTTGTAAACAATTGCTACAAGGATTGATCCATTTTATGTATTGAATTAATATATTTCATCTTTTATCTTGAGCGTATTGATATTATTTCTATTAGATCTGATCAACCTAATAGGGAATAATATTCTGGGGATCAGGATTCACAATAGGGATGTTGGAATGCTTGATCCTGAAAGGAGATAAAGATGACTCTCCATGCATGTTTTAGGGATAGACTTGTATGGATTGCAGTCGTGGGATTTATCTACATAATGCTTATTTTCAGGCGGAACTACTAAGGGATTAGGGTTCCAATTGAAGTAAAGGGTTAGATCGCCAAGGGATTGGGATCTAACTAATTATTTCTAAAAGATGATAATTTGTCTGAATTGTTAATGTCAATAGGTTTTATGAATCAATCCGAAGTAAAATTGGGAGCAATCGGTGAATGTACCCTGGCTACAGTCTTTTTCATCACTTTTTCTACAAAAACATTTCTTCATCTATTTTAAGTCTTTTCCAGAAAAATACAAAAACAATTCTTGTACTTTTATTGTCATTTAATTTAATTTACAATTCTTTGTCAACAATTAATCGATCTATCTAAATTAAGAGGACTGGTTATAGTAGTACTTGTTCATCAATCCCTGTGGAGACGATACTTTCTTATCACTTTATTACTTGGAACGATCGGTGCACTTGCCGAGATCGCAACAAGTTTTGGCGCCGTTGCCGGGGATTGTGTTTACAATATTACAAATAACCTTAGATTCTTGAGATTAGATTTTTATTTTATTATTCTTTTATCTTGATTGTGTTGTGCAGGTGTTACTAATAATTTTCTCTGATTTTTATGCGAGGTAGAATTCCACCTAAAGACTTTGTAATAGATTCTGAAATTACAAAGACAGAAAAGCAACTAAGGAAGGCTGCTAGACAGATCATTTGGGAAGATTTGAAGCACACATCTTTACAACCAATTCAAGAAATGGCCGAAAATAACAATGTTGGTCATGGGCGAGGAGGAAATGCCAACAATCAACCTCCAAGACTGTTGAATACAATTTTGACTCCAGTATTCAACAGGGCCAATTCAAGCATAGTCAGGCCAAATGTGGAGGCTAATAATTTTGAACTCAAGCCATCATTAATTTCTTTGGTGGAAAGGGTTCAATTTTCTGGAGCTGATGATGAAGATCCACATGAGTTTATAGACCGATTCTTGATGGTCTGTGATACCACCAAACACAATGGGGTATCTACAGATGCTATCAGGCTTCGGTTGTTCCCTTTTGCTGTTAAGGGAAAAGCATTGAGGTGGATCGAAAGACAACCAGCAAACAGCATTCTGACATGGGAAGATCTATCCAGTAAATTCTTTGATCATTTCTTTTCCATGGAGAAATATAATCAGCTGGTGAATGAAATAACAAACTTTCGCCAGTTGGAAGGAGAATCACTATGTGCAACTTGGAACAGATTCCAAGAATTAAACAGGAAATGTGCACATTATGAAGGAGATGATGATAGAAAAGTGGTGATATTTTTCAATGGAATCACCCCCGAAACAAGGATGATAATAAATAGTGCCGCTGGAGGTTCTATTCGGGAAAGCACATCTGAGCAGGCTATTGAGTTGATCAAAAAGCTTGCAAGAAATGAAAATGAAAGTGTGCTAGTTCCCACACAAAGAGCAGTAATAAAACCAGCAGATAGTGATGTAATATCATTATCTAAAAAGTTTGACAGCTTAAGTGAAAAATTTGACAAGTTTCTAGTGTCAAAGGTTCAAACAACTCCACTGATTTGTGACCAATGCCAAGAAAGTCATGAATCCAGTGAGTGTCCAAATCCATCATCCGAAGATTCACTTCAACAATTACAGGTGAATGGGATCTGGTATGATCAGCGTCCTCAACAACAAAATTTCCAGCGAAATCCAAATTTCCCTGGTAGTAACAACAATTTTCAACGGAGGACTCAAGGATCAGGTATGGATTTTAAAGCTAACAATAATTATGCTCAATCTTCACAGAATCAACAAAGTGAGCCTGCTGAGTGGGAAAAAGCTTTTGCTCAGATGGCTAAGGCTTCTAATGAGATGGCTCAACACACTAATGCTTTTATGGAGGAGACTCGAGCCAACAACAAGAACACAAATGCTTCTATTAGGAACCTGGAGAATCAGATAGGCCAGCTGGCAAAGCAATTTTCAGAAAGAATTCCAGGTACATTTCCAAGTAATACAATTATCAATCCAAAAGAGGATTGCATGTATATTACAACTAGAAGCGGGAAAGTAGTGGCAACCCCAGAAAAGCCGAACACAAAGATGGAAGCTAAGAAGAAGCTTAAGGAGGTTAAGGAGCCAGAAAATGAAATTGAAAAACCCGTGGAAGAAGAAAAGCCAGTTGAGAAGAAGAAGTTTGAGCTGAGCCATGAATATGTGATGTCTCAAGCACCTTATCCAGCAAGGTTCAAGAAAGAGATTTATAATAAGCATTATGACAGGTTTTTGGATATTTTCAAAAAGCTGCACATCAATATTCCTTTTGCTGAAGCTTTGTCTAGCATGCCAAATTATGCAAAGTTTATGAAGGACTTGTTGTCAAGGAAGCACAAACTGCAGGAATGCCAAACGGTGACACTCACTGAGGAGTGTAGTGCTATTATTACCAAGAAGGTCCCGCCTAAGCGTAATGATCCAGGGAGCTTCAATATCCCTATTGAAATTGGGAACACAAAAATCAGTCGGGCATTGTGTGATCTTGGGGCTAGCATTAATCTGATGCCCCTTTCTGTTTGCAATTCCTTGGGGATTACCGAGTTGAAGCCTACTCAAGCATCTTTACAACTTGCTGATAAGTCCTCAAGGAAGCCGAGTGGAATAATAGAAGATGTTCTTGTGAAGGTGGATAAGTTCATTTTTCCTGCTGATTTTGTGGTGTTGGATATGGAAGGAGGAGCTGCAATGCCTCTTTTGTTGGGTAGACCTTTCTTAGCTACATCCCGTGCATTGATTGATGTTGAAAATGGAAAGCTTGATCTAAGGATGAATGATGAGACCGTTACCATCAATGTCTTTAAATCTTTAAAACAGTCTTCTCACAAAGATGATTGTTTTAAAGTTTCAAAGGAAAAACAAAATGTGGCGGTTAAGGTTCCTAAAAAAACAAATGATGCCAAGAAAGATGGTGTCATGAAGGTGGAATCGAAGGAGTCTCCTAAAACTCTAAAAGAAATCTTCTTTTGTAACAAGGTAGTGACTGAAGTATTAAAGGAACAGGAGACTGATTCAAAAGATAAAGATCCATCTTCCCATACCAACAAAATTCTTAATGAGAAGGATGACAAACATGAGAAGAAACCCCAAGGGCGGAGTCATCCTACAATGAAGAAGGTACTGAGAAAGGAGGTGATCAAACTCTTTGATAAGAGTTGGAAGAGACACGGGAAGCTAAAGTTTGACAAGAGACATAGAGATTCTATCTCTAAGAAGAATCAAAGCTTCAAAGAGTTTCTAACATAGTCATCCCACGCTGCTGAGTGGGATGACATGGAGGTTTGACTTTTTCTCCTTGCTGACGGAGATTTTGTACATTAGTTTATTTTTCTATTTTGTATTTTAGTTAGTATATTTTTCTCTGATGTTTTAATGTGCGCATTATAGTCTCTTCTATATGCCACTGCTTGTTCCATTGTGCAGGTTTTCCTTCTTGTGGTTTAATTATTGCTGAGGACAGCAATGCTCTAAATCTGGGAATGGTGGGCTTGCGCCTTAGAACTGCAATTCTTCTATCAGGGGAGATATCCTAACTCTTTTCATTTTCTTAGTTATTTTTTTTTAGTTATTTGGTGTGCCATTAAAAAAATTAAAAAAATAAAATAAAATAAAAAAATAAAAAATGTGTGTTTTGAACAAATCCCAGGTTTAAATGTGCTCATCTTGTTAATGTACATGATTAAATTCTTTGAATATATTGTATGACTTTCTGACATAACATTGCATAGGCATAATTAGATTGCATGATTGCTCGTTTGTCTGAATTAATATTGTGAAATTCTGATAATGTCTGAGGTCAATTTTCTTGAGTCTGCATTGATACCATAGCTGTGAGGTTTTGAGCCTAAACACTGAAATTTTTGTTGAGAGGTCTCACTGTTGTAATACTCTAGAACTTGATTTGTTTCTCTATTATGCATGCATTGATTGATATGATAAAGGCATTTTGTTCTTAATTGCTATTGGCCAAAATAACTCACCTGTATGAAATTTTCCCTTGCTAGCCCCTTTTGAGCTTGAACTTATTTGTTGATAAATGACCTATGGCCTAATTGATGGCTTAGCCTATATCCATGTGACTTACCTTGATTGAGATTGAATCACTAAATGTGTTGAAAATAAAATAAAGAAATTGAGGTAAGCTCCACAAAGGTCAAATGATTAAGGGATAAAGAAAAAAAAAAAAAAATATATTCATCTATGCCCTTATAAAAAAAAAAAAAAAGAAGAAAAAAAGCAAGAAAAAGGAAAAGAGTAAAAGGTGGCTGGAAGGAATTAATTCCTGAAATTCTGTGGGAATGCTAGTGGAGCAAAAATCATTGAATTGAATGTGTTAAAGTGAAATAATATCATTTTTTCAATCTCATTGTTGTTTGAGCTACTATCCATATATTCCTACCCTGTTACCCCGGCCAAGTTACAACCTGTGAAGTCCTTTTGATCAATTAATGCATGTGTGTGATTCTTCATTTTTTAAGAATTTTTGAGAATATGATCAAGCCTATGGTAGTGTTATAGCTTTGAGTGATTGAGTGCTCATTATACCCTTAAACACTGAGTGTTGAGTGAATATTATTTATCTGTGTGAGGGATAACCAATGTAGACTTGTATCTCTAAGAAGCTGATGACATTATTGGGAGTTTATGATGTTGAGTCAGGCATGCATGGCATATTGTGTCTGAGAGTGTCTCTGGAATGTTATGTTGGATTAATTGATTATTTCCTAGATTGAGTCTTGTACATTGCTGGGGACAGCAACGTTTAAATCTGGGAATTATTTGATATGCGATCAGCATATAAGGAATTCTAAGATAAAAAGAGGAAGAATGTTACTTAATCTGATGCAAGAAAAGGGCAAAATCAATGTTAATTTGTCAAATATCTTAATCTGAGGTTATGTACTGATTTTATGTTGATTTCATAGGAGAAATGCACAAATTGGAGCTGAAAAGGACAAAGTGAAACTAAAGGCTCACGCTACGAGCGTGGGAATGGCGCTTGCAGCAAATTCAGATTTTAAATTCGAAATTTGAATTCAAATTTATTTTAATTAAATCTTTCCGTTAAACGTTTCTGTAATAAATTCATACTTTAATATTTCCGTTATAACGTTTATGTAATAAATTGTAAGGTTTCCGTTATACGGGCAATATTGGAATTTCACGCTCACAGCGCGGGAATGGCGCTCAGAGCGTGGGAAGAAGAAAATTGGCAGAAGGTCCCGCGCTGAGAGCGCGGGAGTGGCGCTGTCAGCGTGGGAGGCGCGAAAGGATGGAAATTCAAATTTCACATTTTAGGTCAAAGTCTCTTATAAAAAGAGACTCAACCTTTGAAGGAAAGGATATATCGCAGAAAATCACATCACAAGACCTAGAGGAGACGTTCTTCGTGTTCATCACTCTGTTCTTGTATTCTTCTTTATTTTCTTTCTTTAGTTTATGTTGAAATCAGATCAGCGATCATGTTGTTGATTGGCTAGATCTATTTCTGTAGTCAGGGGCATGATCCTTTTGTAAACAATTGCTACAAGGATTGATCCATTTTATGTATTGAATTAATATATTTCATCTTTTATCTTGAGCGTATTGATATTATTTCTATTAGATCTGATCAACCTAATAGGGAATAATATTCTGGGGATCAGGATTCACAATAGGGATGTTGGAATGCTTGATCCTGAAAGGAGATAAAGATGACTCTCCATGCATGTTCTAGGGATAGACTTGTATGGATTGCAGTCGTGGGATTTATCTACATAATGCTTATTTTCAGGCGGAACTACTAAGGGATTAGGGTTCCAATTGAAGTAAAGGGTTAGATCGCCAAGGGATTGGGATCTAACTAATTATTTCTAAAAGATGATAATTTGTCTGAATTGTTAATGTCAATAGGTTTTATGAATCAATCCGAAGTAAAATTGGGAGCAATCGGTGAATGTACCCTGGCTACAGTCTTTTTCATCACTTTTTCTACAAAAACATTTCTTCATCTATTTTAAGTCTTTTCCAGAAAAATACAAAAACAATTCTTTTACTTTTATTGTCATTTAATTTAATTTACAATTCTTTGTCAACAATTAATCGATCTATCTAAATTAAGAGGACTGGTTATAGTAGTACTTGTTCATCAATCCCTGTGGAGACGATACTTTCTTATCACTTTATTACTTGGAACGATCGGTGCACTTGCCGAGATCGCAACAGACTTCCTCGGACGCAAGAAGGATATGATGCTATCTGGGTGATTGTCGATCGTTTAACGAAGTCAGCTCATTTCTTGCGTGTTAGAACCACGTATAATACAGAGAGGCTTGCCAGAATTTATCTGCAGGAGATTGTGAAGCTGCACGGAGTTCCTACGAGTATTGTCAGTGATCGTGATCCCAAGTTTACATCTAAGTTCTGGGAATCTTTTCAAAGAGCATTAGGGACTCATTTGAGGTTGAGTACTGCTTATCATCCACAGACCGATGGTCAAACGGAACGCACCATTCAAGCATTAGAGGACATGTTGCGAGCATGCGTTTTGGAGTTAGGAGGCAGCTGGGATAATTATCTTTCGTTGATTGAGTTTGCTTACAACAACAGTTACCATTCCAGTATTCAGATGGCACCGTATGAAGCTTTGTATGGGAGAAAATGCAGATCCCCTTTATGTTGGACTGAAGTGGGTGAGCAAAGTATGTTAGGACCTGATCTAATTCAAGAAACATCCGAACAGGTAAAGAAGATTCGGGAAAATATGCAGCGGGCTCAGGCCAGACAGAAGAGTTATTACGACAAGCGTCATAAGCCTCTATCTTTCGAAGTCGGAGACCTTGTATTTTTGAGAATCACACCTACATCGGGACTCGGAAGGAGAATGGGAGTAAAGAAGTTAAGTCCACGGTACTTAGGACCGTATCTGATTATGGACCGGATTGGAGAGTCTGTATACCGGTTGGCTTTACCACCCAATCTGTCAGGAATTCACAATGTATTTCATGTGTCACAGCTACGGAGGTATCTCTCTGATCCATCTCACGTGTTACAGCCGGAAGAAGTGGAACTAAAGGAAAATCTGACGTATCAAGTGCAACCGTTCCAAATTCTTGAAAGATCCGTCAAGCGACTCCGTTCTAAAGAGATTCCTTTGGTGAAAGTATTGTGGAACAACAGATCGACAGCTGAAGCCACTTGGGAGCGCGAGGACGACATTCAGAAACGCTATCCAGAACTGTTTAGCTCTTAAGTAAGTTTATTTTGCGGACAAAATTCCTTTTTGGTGGGGAGAGTGTAACATCCCGCATAATTAGTAAAATACTTAAGTACTATATGTTATAGATGCATGTGTAGATTTCGGATTTATGGTTTATGTGTGATGGCTTGCGAATTGTTGATCTTTATCCTTGGATAAGACTAAGGTAAGTATTTAAATTAAATCATAGGAGGGTGCTTATGTAGGCATGTGAAATTTATTAAAATCATATGGGTAATGTGAGTGTGTGTTAGAAGGCTTTAGTGTTTATTGGACTTTGGAAGTGGGCTAGTGTGTGTGGACTTGTCACTATTGGACTTGTGTGATTGGATTCTTTGTGTGTGTGGCCATTGGCCCAGGGAGGCTTTTGGGTCAATCATGTTCAGCCCAATGTTGAACCCACTTTTACCTCCCCTAAGCCTTGTCCAACATGGATGTTTGTGTACCAAGGAACCTTCACATGACTAGATGTATTTCACTCCTCATTTCATGCGCATAAGAGAGTAATTGGGACTTTGAAAATCTGCCAACTTTCTCCTTGTTTGACCGCCACATCACTCCTTGCTTGTGCACCATTTGAGTTCAACTTCATTGCATAGAAGACACATGTACTCCTTAGCATCATTTTGGGCTGCATACACCTCACTTTGGCGCACATGGAGGGGCATAGATCAGATTTCCTTATGACACAAATCTGCCTTTGAGTGTTGACTTGGAGAACCACCTTACACCTTCCATCATGAGGCTGAAATGTGCAGATTTTTGCTTGCTTTTGGCAGTCCATCATGAGCCAAATCTGCCCTTGCTTCCACATGCATCAAAAGTAGGGTTTTGGGGCTGCATCTTCATCATCATATGCGCACAAGGACTGCTCCAAATCAGAGTTTAGGCTGCCACAAATCTGTGCTCTTGATGACACCTCCCTCCACTCCACCATGTGCGCAAGACTTGGCTGTTTGTGCAAGAAAGTTCTGACTTAGGTAGCATTCAGATCTGAACCTCCCTCTTTCACCTCCTTGCATGTGCCTAGAGTGTGCAAGAAGCAAGCTCCTTGCTTGTTCAAACCTTGTGTGCAGCCCCACTTCTACAAGCAACCAGAATTTTCATGATGCTTCATCATTGCAACCTTTCCTCACTCTTCCTTTAAGTTATGCGCACAACAAGAGGCCTTCCTCACTTTGCACAAGTGCAGCCAACTCTCCTCTCTTCCCTCATTCTCTAGCCGAACATACAAGCACCATTGGAGAAAGAAAAACTTAGCTAACTCACCCTCCCTCACACTCTCACAGCCGTGGCATTAGACATCAAGCAAGTGCAACCTTTTCTCCTCACTTTCCCCTCACTATTCAGTCTTGATTCCTCACCTTTTGGAAGCTGTCCAAGTTGCTCCTCCTCACCATTAATGCGCATAAATCATCTCTAGGAAGGGTGGACTTGTTGTTGGTAGAACTAGAAAGGTGTGGTGTGTGAGCAAGAAGTGTGTGCTACAAGAGGTAAGCCTAGAACTTAGACCTCTTTCATGGTGTGTAATCATGTGTGTTCTTGAATGTCTCTTTGAATATGTGTTGTTTTGGATTCTTGAATGAGTATGGTAAAGGAATAAGCATGGAGCTATTTTATGAGGATTTGTATGCATGAAAGTCTCATGGTTATGCTTAAGTTAATGCCACTGTTTTTGTATGAATATGCCACTGTTTTGAGGATATATGCCACTGTTTCTCTATGAATGTGCCACTATTTGAGGATGAATAGGCCACTGTTTCAGTTTTACAAGAGCACCATCTTGATGCCACTGTTTTGTATAAAAGTGCCACTGTTTTGAGAATGCATACGCCACTGTTTCGGTTGGACAAGCTCACCATTTTGATGCCACTGTTTCTGCACACAATACTCACTGTTTCTGCATAAAATGCTCACTGTTTTAGTCCATTATGTGCCACTGTTTCTGCATAAAATGCTCACTGTTTTAATGCCACATATGTCACTGTTTTGCACCAAAAACACTCACTGTTTTAGTACTTAATGAGCCACTGTTTCTGCATAAAATAACCACCATCTTGATGTTTAAACACTACTCTTTATGCCACTGTTTTGATGTTCAAAAGAATCACTATTTATGCCACTGTTTTAATGTCTAAAAATCATGATTTTATATCACTGTTTTGGATGTTCAAATGTATCATTCATGTCACTGTTTTAATGTTCAAAAACCACTCCCTTTGTCACTGTTTTTGATGTGCAAATATCACCACTAATGTCACTGTTTTAATGATTAAATGTTACCATTCATGCCACTGTTTTGATGCACAAATAACACTACTTATGCCACCGTTTTGAGGTTCAAATGCCATTGATTATGTCACTGTTCTAACATTCAAATGCCACTGTTCTGCCACTGTTTTAAGGTCCAAAATGTCACTGTTTCTGTTTTAAAATGGTCATTGTTTCTGCTGTAAGGTGCTACTGTTTTTCTGCTGTAAAACGTCACTGTTTCTGTCCACTGTTTTAAGTAAAAAATCACTGTTTCTGCCCACTGTTTTTAAAGAAAAACTCACTGTTTTCTGCTCACTGTTTTAAGAACAAACGTCACTGTTTCCTGCTGTAAAACGCTGCTGTATGCTCACTATTTTTCTGCTGTAAAACACTGCTGTATGCTCACTGTTTTTCACTGTAAAACGCTGTTGTATGCTCACTGTTTCTGCTGTAAATCGCCGCTGTAAATGATTGGTTGTAATTGATTTAGGTGCGCTTAAGAAGTGAGATACTTCGCTGCTGTTTGGTATTGTTTAAGGCACGCAAGGTAAGTGTCAGGCGATATTACCTAATGTGACTATTAACTACTGGTATAAAATTGTGACATGATGCTCCATATTCCGTAAAAGTATTATGTTCCATTATGATGAAAGGAAACTGCCAAAAATGTGCCGTGATGGCTATATGATTATGAGGTAAAGACGTTATGTGGCAGCATAACGCATATGAAAAGTATATGTGCCGTGATGGCTATATGAAAGGTATATAAGCATGCATCTTACATCATACCGCATTTTTACGCTTTGTGTGTGAAAGCATAGCATGACATGCATGTATCAAGATCATATATGCCTTGTTTTAGAATAGTTATGTACAGGACCATGTGTTTGAGCAAGCATCATATAGGCATCCCCAAGGTACCGGGGTATGGGACACTTGGCATCAGTCCGCATAGGCCCACAGTTGGAATCCACATGGAGCTCAGGTGCCAAGGGATATTTGATTCCACTGTGAAGTGCGCGCACGACGGTGCTAAAAGCGCAAAGGAAAGGCGTTATATACGCAATATATGAATATGATGAAAAGGAAAGGCGTTATATGCGCTATATATATGAATATGATGAAAAGGAAAAAAGAAAAGGAACAAGGATATGTTGAAGTGACTGTTTATGATTTTGTGCCTAGTTAATACTGTTATATTACTGGTTTTGTTGCCACACTACTGGGATTATTCTCACCCCTTTGGGGCTGCTATTTTCCAAAATGACAGGAGGACGTAAAAGCATTTGAAGACATGATATTTGCTGTTGATTGCTGATGCATGGATTATCACTGTTGCTGTTTGATTGATTGGATGACTGTAATGTTTAATATTTTGGTACTCTTGGATGACTGTAGACTTTATCGTCTTTATTTTATCTTGAACTTCTTATGAACAGCGGCTACGGTGGAAAACAGTGAGCATACAACAGTGTTTTACAGCAGAAAACAGTGACGTTTGTTCTTAAAACGGTGAGCAGAAAACAGTGAGTTGTTCTTTAAAACAGTGAGCCGAAAACAGTGACGTTTCCCTTAAAAACAGTGGGCAGAAACAGTGACGTTTTACTTAAAAACAGTGGACAGAAACAGTGACGTTTTACAGCAGAAAAACAGCAGCACCTTACAGCAGAAACAGTGACCATTTTAAAACAGAAACAGTGACATTTTGGACCTCAAAACAGTGGCAGAACAGTGGCATTAGACAGTGGCAGAAACAGTGGCATTTGAATGTTAAAACAGTGACATAGTCAATGGCATTTGAACCTCAAAACAGTGGCATAAGTAGTGTTATTTGTGCATCAAAACAGTGGCATAAGTGGTAACATTTAATCATTAAAACAGTGACATTAGTGGTGATATTTGCACATCAAAAACAGTGGCAAAGAGAGTGGTTTTTGAACATTAAAACAGTGGCATGAATCATGATTCTTGGACATTAAAACAGTGAGTATTTTTGGTGCAAAATAGTGACATATGTGGCATCAAAACAGTGAGCATTTCATGTAGAAACAGTGGCACATTATGGACTAAAACAGTGAGTATTTTATGCAGAAACAGTGGCTTAAGTACTATATGCCACTGTTTCTGCACACATATGCCACTGTTTTAGTGCTTCACATGCCACTGTTTCTGCATAAAATGCTCACTGTTTTAGTCCATTATGTGCCACTGTTTCTGCATAAAATGCTCACTGTTTTAGTCCATTATGTGCCACTGTTTCTGCATAAAATGCTCACTGTTTTGATGTCACATATGTCACTGTTTTGCACCAAAAATACTCACTGTTTTAGTACTTAATGAGCCACTGTTTCTGCATAAAATAACCACCATATTGATGTTCAAACACCACTATTTATGCCACTGTTTTAATGTCCAAAAATCATGATTTATGCCACTGTTTTAATCACCATTTATGCCACTGTCTTAATGTTCAAAAATCTCTCTTTATGCCACTGTTTTGATGTGCAAATACCTCTACCTATGTCACTGTTTCATGTTCAAATGCAACCATTCATGCCACTGTTTTGATGCACAAATAACACTACTTATGCCACTGTTTTGAGGTTCAAATGCCATTGACTATGTCACTGTTTTAACGTTCAAATGCCACTGTTTCTGCCACTGTTTGATGTCACTGTTTCTGCCACTGTTGATGTCCAAAGAGCCACTGTTTCTGTTTCAAACATGATGCTCCATATTCCGTAAAAGTATTATGTTCCATTATGATGAAAGGAAACTGCCAAAAATGTGCCGTGATGGCTATATGATTATGAGGTAAAGACGTTATGTGGCAGCATAACGCATATGAAAAGTATATGTGCCGTGATGGCTATATGAAAGGTATATAAGCATGCATCTTACATCATACCGCATTTTTACGCTTTGTGTGTGAAAGCATAGCATGACATGCATGTATCAAGATCATATAGGCCTTGTTTTAGAATAGTTATGTACAGGACCATGTGTTTGAGCAAGCATCATATAGGCATCCCCAAGGTACCGGGGTATGGGACACTTGGCATCAGTCCGCATAGGCCCACAGTTGGAATCCACATGGAGCTCAGGTGCCAAGGGTATATTTGATTCCACTGTGAAGTGCGCGCACGACGGTGCTAAAAGCGCAAAGGAAAGGCGTTATATACGCAATATATGAATATGATGAAAAGGAAAGGCGTTATATGCGCTATATATATGAATATGATGAAAAGGAAAAAGGAAAATGGAACAAGGATATGTTGAAGTGACTGTTTATGATTTTGTGCCTAGTGGATAATTTTCTTCGTGAGGCTTTAGTTGTCGAGATGCATAAGCTACCGCCATACGATCCTGCATCAACACGCATCCAAGTCCTTTCAGCGACGCATCACAGTATACTTCGAACTTTCGGGTAGGATCCGGAATCCTGAGTACGGGAACACTCGTTAATCTGCTCTTCAGTTCCATGAAACATTCTTCACAAGCTTCAGTCCACTCAAAAGGCTTGTCCTTCAGAGTGAGACGGGTAAGAGGTTGCACTATCTGAGAGAAATTCTGGATAAACCTTCGATAATATCCTGCAAGACCTAAGAAACTTCTTACTTCAGTGACCGTCTTGGGTCGTTCCCAATTCATGACAGCTTCAACTTTGCTGGGGTCCACCGCGATACCTTCTGATGAAATGACATGGCCCAGAAACTGGACCTCCTTAAGCCAAAACTCGCACTTCGACCACTTCGCGTACAACTGCTTCTCTTTCAAGATTTGCAGGACGATCCTCAGATGTTCCGCGTGCAGCTCTTCATTAGCTGAGTAAATCAGGATGTCGTCGATAAACACAATAACAAACTGATCAAGGAACGGGCGGAAGATGCAGTTCATGTAGTCCATGAATACCGCTGGAGCATTTGTAAGTCCGAATGGGATCACCTGATATTCGTAGTGCCCATAACGAGTCCTGAAAGCTGTTTTCGGAATATCCTCCGGTTTGACCCGGATCTGATGGTATCCCGATCGTAAATCTATTTTGGAAAAGACTCTGGCTCCTCTCAACTGGTCCATCAAATCGTCGATCCTCGGTAGCGGATACTTATTCTTCACCGTAACTTTGTTCAGCTGTCAGTAATCTACACACAGACGTAGACTACCATCCTTCTTCTTAATCAAGATGGCTGGAGCACCCCATGGAGAGGCAAACGTGGTAGCTGACGCCCTGAGTAGGAAGACTTTGCACACTGCAACTCTGATGATGGAAGAACAAAAATTGTTTGAGGCCTTTCGAGATTTGAACTTATCTGTAGATGAGAGAGGGCATAGCATAAGATTGGGAAGTATAAAGGTGGAGAATGAATTGATCAGTAGAATTAAGGAAGCCCAGAAAGATGAAGAGTTAGTCCGCGAATTGGTTGGACAAGCTCACCATTTTGATGCCACTGTTTTGCATAAAATAACCACCATATTGATGTCAAACACCACTATTTATGCCACTGTTTTAATGCCACATATGTCACTGTTTTGCACCAAAAACACTCACTGTTTTAGTCCATTATGTGCCACTGTTTCATGTTCAAATGCCATTGACTATGTCACTGTTTTAACATTCAAATGCCACTATTTCTGCCACTGTCTAAAGCCACTGTTCTGCCACTGTTTTGAGGTCCAAAATGTCACTGTTTCTATTTTAAAATGGTCACTGTTTCTGATGTAAGGTGAGTAATCAAGTGAATTAATGGGTCCTGTACAAAACATGAGCATTTGGAAAAATATAATTAATTTTATGCCACCCGTAAGGTGCAACACTCACAATATATGAATATGATGAAAAGGAAAGGCGTTATATGCGCTATATATATGAATATGATGAATTATCAAATGTATTATCCCAATTTTTCACACGACGGTGCTAAAAGCGCAAAGGAAAGACGTTATATACGCAATATATGAATATGATGAAAAGGAAAGGCGTTATATGCGCTATATATATGAATATGATGAAAAGGAAAAAGGAAAAGGAACAATGCTCCATATTCCGTAAAAGTATTATGTTCCATTATGATAAAAGGAAACTGCCAAAAATGTGTCGTGATGGCTATATGATTATGAGGTAAATATAGCCACGTTATGTGGCAGCATAACGCATATGAAAAGTATATGTGCCGTGATGGCACATTTTTGGCAGTTTCCTTTCATCATAATGGAACATAATACTTTTACGGAATATGGAGCATCATGTCACAATTTTATACCAGTAGTCAATAGTCACATTAGGTAATATCGCCTGACACTTACCTTGTGTGCCTTAAACAATACCAAACAGCGGCGAAGTATCTCGCTTCTTAGGCGCACCTAAATCAATTACAACCAATCATTTACAGCGGCGATATACAGCAGAAACAGTGAGCATACAGCAGTGTTTTACAGCGGAAAACAGTGAGCATACAACAGTGTTTTACAGCAGAAAAACAGTGAGCATTTTACAGCAGAAAAACAGTGAGCATAAAGCAACGTTTTACAGCAGGAAACAGTGACGTTTGTTCTTAAAACAGTGAGCAGAAAACAGTGAGTTGTTCTTTAAAACAGTGAGTCGAAAACAGTGACGTTTCCCTTAAAACAGTGGGCAGAAACAGTGATGTTTTACTTAAAAACAGTGGACAGAAACAGTGAATGTTTTAAAACAGAACCAGTGACATTTTGGACCTTAAAACAGTGGCAGAACAGTGGCATTTGAATGTTAAAACAGTGGCATAAGTAGTGTTATTTGTGCATCAAAACAGTGGCATGAATGGTAACATTTAAGCATTAAAACAGTGACATTAGTGGTGATATTTGCACACCAGAAACAGTGGCAAAGGGAGTGGTTTTTGAACATTAAAACAGTGGC
The DNA here is from genome assembly GCA_032173675.1 of Gastrolobium villosum. Taxonomy (NCBI): domain Eukaryota; kingdom Viridiplantae; phylum Streptophyta; class Magnoliopsida; order Fabales; family Fabaceae; genus Gastrolobium; species Gastrolobium villosum. The sequence continues at coordinate 48,085 of JAVKPL010012794.1, read as the reverse complement.
ATGAATGATACATTTGAACATCCAAAACAGTGATATAAATCATGATTTTTAGACATTAAAACAGTGGCATAAATAGTGATTCTTGATCATCAAAACAGTGGCAAAATGGGAGTATTTAGACACCAATACAGTGGCATAGAGGGTAGTGTTTGGACATCAAGATGGTGGTTATTTTATGCAGAAACAGTGGCTCATTAAGTACTAAAACAGTGAGTGTTTTTGGTGCAAAACAGTGACATATGTGGCATTAAAACAGTGAGCATTTTATGCAGAAACAGTGGCACATAATGGACTAAAACAGTGAGCATTTTATGCAGAAACAGTGGCATCAAATTGGTGATCTTGTGAAACCGAAACAGTGACATTTCTTAGCCTCAAAACAGTGACACCTTCATAGGGAAACAGTGGCATATTTCTCCTCAAAACAGTGGCATATTCATACAAGAAAACAGTGGCATGAACTTAAACATAACCATGAGACTTTCATTCTATAACTCATGCATACAAGTCATCATAAAATAGCTCCATCCTTATACTTTAACCATGCTCATTCAAGAATCCAAAACAACACATATTCAAGAGGACATTCAAGAACACACATTATTACACACCATGAAAGAGGTCTAAGTTCAAGGCTTACCTCTTGTAGCACACACTTCTTGTCACACACCACACCTTTCTAGTTCTACCAACAACAAGTCCACACTTCCTAGGAGATGATCTATGCGCATAAATGGTGAGGAGAAACAAACTTGGACAGCTTCAAGGTTGAGGAACAAGGCTGGACAGTGAGGGGAAGAGAAGAAAGAAAACTCACACTTACTTGGTGTATAGTCACGGCTTTGAAGGTGTGAGGGAAGAAGGATGAAGTTGGTTTAGTGTTTCTTGCTCCAAATGCTCATGCTTTCACGGCTAGGGAGTGAGGAGATGAGGAAGGAAAGTTGGCTGAACTTGTGCAAAGTGAGGAAGCTCTCTAGTGTGCGCATAACTTAAAGGAAAAGAGAGGAGAGGTTGAAATGATAACAAATCTGATTACTTGTGAGGATGGGGCTGCAAACTGATTTGGACAAGCAAAGGTTTGCTTCTTGGTTACTCTATGCACATGCAAGGAGGTGAGGGGGAGTTGTCATCATGAGCACATGCTAGGAGGTTCACTAAGTCCACAAGCAAGACAGCTTTGTGGCAGCCAAAAAATCTGCTTTGGAGCTGTCCTTGTGCGCATAAGATGAGAGGTTGCAGCCCCAAAATCCTACTTTTGATGCATGTGGAAGCAAGGGGCAGATTTGGCTCATGATGGACTGCCAAAAGCATGCAAAAATCTGCACATTTCAGCCTCATGATGGAAGGTGTAAGGTGGTTCTCCAAGTCAACACTCAAAGGCAGATTTGGTGTCATAAAAATTTGCTCCATGACACCTCCATGTGCGCCTAAAATGAAGAAGGATGCAGCCCAAAATAATGCTAAGGAGTACATGTGTCTTTCATGCAATGAAGTTGAAGTCAAATGTGCACAAACTATGGTGTGAGGTGGCGGTCATGCATGAGGAAAATTGACAGATTTTTCTAAGTCCTAATCACCCTCTTTTGCGCATGAAATAGGTGGGAAAGAATACATCTTGCCAAGTGGGAATTCCTTGCTACACAAGACAACCTTGTTGGACAAGGCTTAGGGAATTATGTGTGGATTTAATTTGGGCTGAACATGATTGATCCAAGAATCCTCTTTGGGCCATTGGCCACACACACAAAGAACCCAATCACACAAGTCCAATAGTGACAAGTCCACACACACTAGCCCACTTCCAAAGTCCAATAAACATAAAAGCCTTCTAACACACACTCAAATTACTCATATGATTTTAATAAATTTCACATGCCTACATATGCACCCTCCTATGATTTAATTAAAATACTTACCTTAGTCTCATCCAAGGATAAAGATCAAACAATTCGCAAGCCATCAAACATACACATGCATCTATCTCATTTTAACACCTATGTATTTTACTAATTATGTGGGATGTTACACTCTCCCCACCAAATAGGAATTTTGTCCGCAAAATAAACTTACTTAAGAGCTAAACAGTTCCGGATAGCGTTTCTGAAAATCGTCCTCGCGCTCCCAAGTGGCTTCAGCTGCCGATCTGTTGTTCCACAATACTTTCACCAACGGAATCGCTTTAGAACGGAGTCGCTTGACGGATCTTTCAAGAATTTGGAACGGTTGTAATTGATACGTCAGATTTTCCTTTAGTTCTACTTCTTCCGGCTGTAACACGTGAGATGGATCGGAGAGATACCTCCGTAGCTGTGACACATGAAATACATTGTGAGTTCCTGACAGATTGGGTGGTAAAGCCAACCGGTATGCAGACTCTCCAATCCGGTCCATAATCAGATACGGTCCTAAGTACCGTGGACTTAACTTCTTAACTCCCATTCTCCTTCCGAGTCCCGATGTAGGTGTGATTCTCAAAAATACAAGGTCTCCGACTTCGAAAGATAGAGGCTTATGACGCTTGTCGTAATAACTCTTCTGTCTGGCCTGAGCCCTCTGCATAATTTCTCGAATCTTCTTTACTTGTTCAGATGTTTCTTGAATTAGATCAGGTCCTAACATACTTCGCTCACCCACTTCCGTCCAGCATAAAGGGGATCTGCATTTTCTCCCATACAAAGCTTCATACGGTGCCATCTGAATACTGGAGTGGTAACTGTTATTGTAAGCAAACTCAATCAAAGAAAGATAATTATCCCAGCTGCCTCTTAACTCCAGAACACACGCTCGTAACATGTCCTCTAATGCTTGAATGGTGCGTTCCGTCTGTCCATCGGTCTGCGGATGGTAAGCAGTACTCAACCTCAAATGGGTCCCTAATGCTCTTTGAAAAGATTCCCAGAACTTAGATGTAAACTTGGGATCACGATCACTGACAATACTCGTAGGAACTCCGTGCAGCTTCACAATCTCCTGCAGATAAATTCTGGCAAGCCTCTCTGTATTATACGTGGTTCTAACACGCAAGAAATGAGCTGACTTCGTTAAACGATCGACAATCACCCAGATAGCATCATATCCTTCTTGCGTCCGAGGAAGTCCAACTACAAAATCCATCGCAATACTGTCCCACTTCCATTCGGGAATCTCCAAAGGTTGAAGAAGTCCCGAAGGTTTCTGATGTTCGTACTTCACCTTCTGACAAGTTAGGCATCGAAATACATACTCAGCAATATCACGCTTCATACCCGGCCACCAAAACGAGGTCTTCAAATCATGGTACATCTTCGTGGATCCAGGATGAACTGCATACTTACCCTTGTGGGCCTCCTGCAAAACTTCTTGCTTCAACTCTTCATTCGGCACAACTAACCGACCTTGGAATCTCCAAGTATCATTCTCATCCTTTACAACATCTTGGTTGCCAACCAAATCACAGACTAACTCTTCATCTTTCTAAGCCTCCTTAATTCTACTGATCAATTCATTCTCCACCTTTATACTTCCCAATCTTATGCTATGCCCTCTCTCATCTACAGATAAGTTCAAATCTCGAAAGGCCTCAAACAATTTTTGTTCTTCCATCATCAGAGTTGCAGTGGGCAGTGTCTTCCTACTCAGGGCGTCAGCTACCACGTTTGCCTTTCCTGGGTGGTATTTAAGTTCAAAATCGTAGTCCTTCAGAAATTCCATCCACCGTCGTTGCCGCATATTCAGCTCCTTCTGGTTGAACAAATACTTCAAACTCTTATGATCCCCAGGGAGAGGTACTCGGTCTGATGAATTCCTTTGCCAAAAGTTCTTCTATCTGCTTCTTCAACTCTCGCAGTTCCAACGGCGCCATACAATACGGGGCAATGGAGATTGGTCCAACTCCAGGAACAAGTTCGATGGAAAACTCTATTTCATCAGTTTGGTTATGGGCCCACCACGCTTCCGCTACGTCAGATTTTCCTTTAGTTCTACTATTGGGGGACTAGCGGATACTTATTCTTCACCGTTACTTTGTTCAGCTGGCGGTAATCTACACACAGACGTAAACTTCCATCCTTCTTCTTAATCAAGATGGCTGGAGCACCCCATGGAGAAGTACTCGGTCTGATAAATTCCTTTGCCAAAAGCTCTTCTATCTGCTTCTTCAACTCGCGAAGTTCCAAAGGCGCCATGCGATACGGAGCAATGGAGATTGGTCCAACTCCAGGAACAAGTTCGATAGAAAATTCTATTTCCCTATGAGGAGGCAATCGAGGTACTTCATCCGGGAATACCTCCTCGAATTCTCTAACTACAGGTACATTCTGAATTTGAGTGTCAACCGAGGTCTCAGCCTCGATCGACAAAAGATACCCTGCTGCTCCGTTGCGGAGCTCTTTTCTAACTTGTAATAGAGAAATGAGAGAGAGAGGTTGAAAATTACCATCTTTCGCATCCAGTGCGAACACCCGTGCTTGCGTAGGCTGTTGATCAGCGTTCTGGGGGCATTTGTAAGCAAAATGTCCTTGCTGGCCACACCTGAAACATGCATTGTTGTTCTTGCGACAAACTCCAAAGTGATTCTTTCCACATGTAGCACAAACAGTCGCACCCTGTCGTCCAGTCGACGATTGACCAACAGTATTGCTCCTCTTAAAATTTCCAGGCCGCGCCTGCAACTGCGGACCTCTGCCTCGACCCCTACCAGGTGCCGTCCTAAAGAACCTGCCTGCTCGGTTTCCTCCGTGGAATTGTGCGGGTTGCTTGTTCAAATTCTTGGCCTCATTGATGATTCCTTCAGCCTGACGACTCTGATTAATGAGTTCCGGAAGTGTACGATTAGCCGTCGTCAAAATGAGTTTACGGATTTCCGGATGTAATCCGCTTTCAAACTTTTCTACCTGCCATTCCTCATCATAAATGTTCCGGTCAAAGTTGGCGTACTCGATCAGCTGCCCAAATTTTGCAATGTACTCATTGACCGACATGTTATCCTGCCTGAGTGACAGCAGTTCAGTGTGCTTCATTCTTCTCATTGCCTTAGGAAAATACTTATCCAAAAATACTTGTCTGAATACGGCCCATGTCAGCTCAACGTCCTGAGCTCTCAGCAGAGCCCTCGCACCAGTCCACCATGTTAAAGCTTATCCCATCAGCTGGTACGACGCGTAATCAGTCTTCTGCGCTTCTGGGCATGCCATGCGTTCGAAAATATGCTCGATCATCTGCAGCCATTTCGCTGCAGTCTCAGGGTTGTCTTCACCCTCAAAAGTAGGTGGTTGGAAGTTGCGAAAGTCTTTCAACCTCCGACGGACAATTGTCATGCAGTGGGGGTTGGTTCTGATTCTGTTGCCTATGGTCACGCCATTCTTGGCTCATATTCTGAATAAACGTTGCCAGTCCCCCAATAGTAGTGATAAGATCCCCTTCCGCATCGCCAGCCTTCCCCGAGTTGAACCGCGACCACCTGCCATGATTCTGCACTCACAATATCCTGAGATGAGTTGATCAGGCTCACCGCAAGTTATTCATGGCAGCAGTCCCAAGTAGGTACTCGGGTTCAATTCGGACAAGTTAACTATGCATCCGAGTCTTATCACAGAATGGTCTAAACAATCTAACTACCCTAGCTAATATATACTTAAGCTATAGCACATTTGACAGTCAATCAGCAGATAAACACAATCAACAATCAATTCAATCAATCACAAACAAATCCATGGACCAAACTGCTCTGATACCAATTAGTGTAACGCCCTCCCTTGTATGCATCCAAGAGAGTCGTTTGCTAAGCGGAATTAGAGTCGTTAACGTCACATGAGCTAACAGAGATTCTTATATATATACATGTCAAATTCGAAACACGTTTCTACAATTCTTATCACTTCTGTTTGGACGATAAAAAATATTTCAAGTGATTTAGAAAGAGCACGTTTGGGGCTTCGCGTGCATATAAATTAATAGTAAATCAGGGTTCGTTTGCTCATAAAAACACCACCCGTAAGGTGCACTGTAAAAAATTTCAGCAGATAAGTCTTTCAAAATTCCTTTCACAAACGTTTTCCAAAACAGCCGCTGTTCATAAAAGTTCAAGGTAAAATAGAGATGATAAAGTCTACAGTCATCCAAGAGTACCAAAATATTAATCATTACAGTCATCCAATTAATCAAACAGCAACAGTGATAATCCATGCATCAGCAAGCAACAGCAAACATCACTCCTTCAAATGCTTTTACGTCCTCCTGCCATTTTGGAAAAGTAGCAGCCCCGAAGGGGTGAGAATAATCCCAGTAGTGTGGCAACAAAACCAATAATATAACAGTATTAACTAGGCACCAAATCATAAACAGTCACTTCAACATATCCTTGTTCCTTTTCCTTTTTCCTTTTCATCATATTCATATATATAGCGCATATAACGCCTTTCCTTTTCATCATATTCATATATTGCGTATATAACGCCTTTCCTTTGCGCTTTTAGCACCGTCGTGCGCGCACTTCACAGTGGAATCAAATATACCCTTGGCACCTGAGCTCCATGTGGATTCCAACTGTGGGCCTATGCGGACTGATGCCAAGTGTCCCATGCCCCGGTACCTTGGGGATGCCTATATGATGCTTGCTCAAACACATGGTCCTGTACATAACTATTCTAAAACAAGGCCTATATGATCTTGATACATGCATGTCATGCTATGCTTCCACACACAAAGCGTAAAAATGCGGTATGATGTAAGGTGCATGCTTATATACCTTTCATATAGCCATCACGGCACATATACTTTTCATATGCGTTATGCTGCCACATAACGTCTTTACCTCATAATCATATAGCCATCACGGCACATTTTTGGCAGTTTCCTTTCATCATACGGAACATAATACTTTTACGGAATATGGAGCATCATGTCACAATTTTATACCAGTAGTCAATAGTCACATTAGGTAATATCGCCTGACACTTACCTTGTGTGCCTTAAACAATACCAAACAGCAGCGAAGTATCTCGCTTCTTAAGCGCACCTAAATCAATTACAACCAATCATTTACAGCGGCGATTTACAGCAGAAACAGTGAGCATACAGCAGCGTTTTACAGTGGAAAACAGTGAGCATACAGCAGTGTTTTACAGCAGAAAAACAGTGAGCATACAGCAGCGTTTTTACAGCAGAAAACAGTGACGTTTGTGCTTAAAACAGTGAGCAGAAACAGTGAGTTGTTCTTTAAAATAGTGAGCAGAAAACAGTGGTATTTTCCTTAAAAACAGTGGACAGAAACAATGACGTTTTACAGCAGAAAAACAGTAAACATACAGCAGAAACAGTGACCATTTTGAAACAGAAACAGTGGCTCTTTGGACATCAACAGTGGCAGAAACAGTGGCATCAAACAGTGGCAGAAACAGTGGCATTTGAACGTTAAAACAGTGACATAATCAGTGGCTTTTGCGCATCAAAACAGTGGCATGAATGGTAGTTTTTAATCATTAAAACAGTGACATTAGTGGTGATATTTGCACATCAAAAACAGTGGCAAAGGGAGTGGTTTTTGAACATTAAAACAGTGGCATGAATGATACATTTGAATATCCAAAACAGTGATAAAAATCATGATTTTTAGACATTAAAACAGTGGCATAAATAGTGATTCTTGATCATCAAAACAGTGGCAAAATGGGAGTATTTAGACACCAATACAGTGGCATAAAGGGTAGTGTTTGGACATCAAGATGGTGGTTATTTTATGCAGAAACAGTGGCTCATTAAGTACTAAAACAGTGAGTGTTTTTGGTGCAAAACAGTGACATATGTGGCATTAAAACAGTGAGCATTTTATGCAGAAACAGTGGCACATAATGGACTAAAACAGTGAGTGTTTTTATGCAGAAACAGTGGCATGTGATGCACTAAAACAGTGAGCATTTTATACAAAACAGTGGCATCAAAATGGTGAGCTTGTCCAACCGAAACAGTGGCATATGCATCCTCAAAACAGTGGCACTTTTATACAAAACAGTGGCATCAAGATGGTGCTCTTGTCAAACCGAAACAGTGACATTCTTAGCCTCAAAACAGTGGCATATGCATTCTCAAAACAGTGGCACTTTCATACAAAACAGTGGCATCAAGATGGTGCTCTTGTAAAACTGAAACGGTGGTAGATTCATTCCAAAACAGTGGCATATATCTCCTCAAAACAGTGGCATATTCATACAAGAAACAGTGGCATGAACTTAAACATAACCATGAGACTTTCATTCTATAACTCATGCATACAAGTCATCATAAAATAGCTCCATCCTTATACTTTAACCATGCTCAATCAAGAATCCAATACAAGACATATTCAAGGAGACATTCAAGAACACACATGATTACACACCAAGAAAGAGGTCTAAGTTCTAGTCTTACCTCTTGAAGTACACACTTCTTGTCACACACCACACCTTTCTAGTTCTACCAACAACAAGTCCACCCTTCCTAGAGATGATCTATGCGCATAAATGGTGAGGAGGAACAATCTTGGACAGCTTCCAAGTGTGAGGAACAAAGCTGGACAGTGAGGGAAAGAGAGGAGAAAAGGTTGCACTTGCTTGATGTCTAATGCCACGGCTGTGAGAGTGTGAGGGAGGGTGAGTTAGCTAAGTTTTTCTTTCTCCAATGGTGCTTGTATGTTCGGCTAGAGAATGAGGGAAGAGAGGAGAGTTGGCTGCACTTGTGCAAAGTGAGGAAGGCCTCTTGTTGTGCGCATAACTTAAAGAGAAGTGAGGAGAGGTTGCAATGATGAAACATCATGAAATTTCTGATTTCTTGTGAAGGTGGGACTGCACACAAGGTTTGAACAAGCAAAGGTTTGCTTCTTGGTTACTCTATGCACATGCAAGGAGGTGAGGTGGCGGTTTAGCAAGGGAAAGATTGGCAGATTTACCAAGTCCCATTTACTCTCTTATGCGCATGAAATGAGGAGTGAAATACATCTAGCCATGTGGTGTTCCTTCCTGCACAAGACAGCCTTGTTGGACAAGGCTTAGGGGAGGTAAAAGTGGGTTCAACATTGGGCTGAACTAGCTTGATCCAAAAGCCTCCTTGGGCCATTGGCCTACACATACAAAGAACCCAATCACACAAGTCCAATAGTGACAAGTCCACACACACTAGCCCACTTCCAAAGTCCAATAAACACTAAAGCCTTCTAACACACACTCAAATTACTCATATGATTTTAATAAATTTCACATGCCTACATACGCACCCTCCTATGATTTAATTTAAATACTTACCTTAGTCTCATCCAATTATAAAGATCAAACAATTCGCAAGCCATCAAACCTACACCATAAATCCGAATTCTACACATACATCTATAACATATAGTACTTATGTATTTTACTAATTATGCGGGATGTTACACTCTCCCCACCAAATAGGAATTTTGTCCGCAAAATAAACTTACTTAAGAGCTAAACAGTTCTGGATAGCGTTTCTGAATGTCGTCCTCGCGCTCCCAAGTGGCTTCAGCTGCCGATCTGTTGTTCCATAATACTTTCACCAAAGGAATCTCTTTAGAACGGAGTCGCTTGACGGATCTTTCAAGAATTTGGAATGGTTGCACTTGATACGTCAGATTTTCCTTTAGTTCCACTTCTTCCGGCTGTAACACGTGAGATGGATCAGAGAGATACCTCCGTAGCTGTGACACATGAAATACATTGTGAATTCCTGACAGATTGGGTGGTAAAGCCAACCGGTATGCAGACTCTCCAATTCGGTCCATAATCAGATACGGTCCTAAGTATCGAGGACTTAACTTCTTTACTCCCATTCTCCTTCCGAGTCCCGATGTAGGTGTGATTCTCAAAAATACATGGTCTCCGACTTCGAAAGATAGAGGCTTATGACGCTTGTCGTAATAACTCTTCTGTCTGGCCTGAGCCCTCTGCATATTTTCCCGAATCTTCTTTACCTGTTCGGATGTCTCTTGAATTAGATCAGGTCCTAACATACTTCGCTCACCTACTTCCGTCCAACATAAAGGGGATCTGCATTTTCTTCCATACAAAGCTTCGTACGGTGCCATCTGAATACTGGAATGGTAACTGTTGTTGTAAGCAAACTCAATCAACGAAAGATAATTATCCCAGCTGCCTCCTAACTCCAAAACACATGCTCGTAACATGTCCTCTAATGCTTGAATGGTGCGTTCCGTCTGTCCATCGGTCTGCGGATGATAAGCAGTACTCAACCTCAAATGGGTCCCTAATGCTCTTTGAAAGGATTCCCAGAACTTAGATGTAAACTTGGGATCACGATCACTGACAATACTCGTAGGAACTCCGTGCAGCTTCACAATCTCCTGCAGGTAAATCCTGGCAAGTCTCTCTGTATTATATGTGGTCCTAACACGCAAGAAATGAGCTGACTTCGTTAAACGATCAACAATCACCCAGATAGCATCATATCCTTCTCGCGTCCGAGGAAGTCCAACTACAAAATCCATCGCGATACTGTCCCACTTCCATTCGGGAATCTCCAAAGGTTGAAGGAGTCCCGAAGGTTTCTGATGTTCGTACTTCACCCTCTGACAAGTTAGACATCGAGCTACATACTCAGCAATATCACGCTTCATTCCCGGCCACCAAAACGAAGTCTTCAAATCATGGTACATCTTTGTGGATCCAGGATGAACTGCATACTTACCCTTATGAGCCTCCTGCAAAACTTCTTGTTTCAACTCTTCATTCGACACAACTAACCGACCTTGGAATCTCCAAGTATCCTTCTCATCCTTTACGACATCTTGGTTGCCAACCAATTCACGGACTAACTTTTCATCTCTCTGAGCCTCCTTAATTCTATTGATCAATTCATTCTCCACCTTTATATTTCCCAATCTTATGCTATGCTCTTTCTCTTCTACAGATAAATTCAAATCTCGAAAGGCCTCAAACAATTTCAATTCTTCCATCATCAGAGTTGCAGTGTGCAAAGTCTTCCTACTCAGGGCGTCAGTCCGCATAGGCCCACAGTTGGAATCCACATGGAGCTCAGGTGCCAAGGGATATTTGATTCCACTGTGAAGTGCGCGCACGACGGTGCTAAAAGCGCAAAGGAAAGGCGTTATATACGCAATATATGAATATGATGAAAAGGAAAGGCGTTATATGCGCTATATATATGAATATGATGAAAAGGAAAAAGGAAAAGGAACAAGGATATGTTGAAGTGACTGTTTATGATTTGGTGCCTAGTTAATACTGTTATATTATTGGTTTTGTTGCCACACTACTGGGATTATTCTCACCCCTTCGGGGCTGCTATTTTTACAAAATGGCAGGAGGACGTAAAAGCATTTGAAGGAGTGATGTTTTGCTGTTGCTTGCTGATGCATGGATTATCACTGTTGCTGTTTGATTGATTGGATGACTGTAATGTTTAATATTTTGGTACTCTTGGATGACTGTAGACTTTATCGTCTTTATTTTATCTTGAACTTCTTATGAACAGCGGCTATTTTGGAAAACGTTTGTGAAAGGAATTTTGAAAGACTTATGTGCTGAAATTTTTACAGTGCACCTTACGGGTGGTGTTTTTATGAGCAAACGAACTCCGATTTACTATTATTTTATATGCACGCGAAGCCCCCAACGTGCTCTTTCTAAATCACTTGAAATATTTTTTATCGTCCAAACAGAAATGATAAGAACTGTAGAAACGCTTCTCGGATTTGTTTACTGATATGAGAATCTTTGTTAGCTCATGTGACTAAACTTGGGATCACGATCATAGACAATACTCGTAGGAACTCCGTGCAGCTTCACAATCTCCTGCAGATAAATTCTGGCAAGCCTCTCTGTATTATACGTGGTACATCTTCGTGGATCCAGGATGAACTGCATACTTACCCTTGTGAGCCTCCTGCAAAACTTCTTGCTTTAACTCTTCATTCGGCACAACTAACCGATCTTGAAATCTCCAACTATCATTCTCATCCTTTACAACATCTTGGTTGCCAACCAATTTGCGGACTAACTCTTCATCTTTCTGAGCCTCCTTAATTCTACTTATCAATTCATTCTCCACTTTTATACTTCCCAATCTTATGCTATGCCCTCTCTCCTCTACAGATAAATTCAAGTCTCGAAAGGCCTCAAACAATTTCAATTCTTCCATCATCAAAGTTGCCGTGTGCAGTGTCTTCCTACTCAGGGCGTCAGCTACCACGTTTGCCTTTCCTGGGTGGTATTTAAGTTCAAAATCATAGTCCTTCAGAAATTCCATCCACCGTCGTTGCCGCAGATACAGCTCCTTCTGGTCGAACAAATACTTCAAACTCTTATGATCGCTGAACACGTCAAACTGCGAACCATACAAGTGGTGCCTCCAGATCTTAAGTGCGAACACTATAGCTGCTAACTCCAAATCGTGCGTAGGAAAATTTTGTTCGTGAGGCTTTAGTTGTCGAGATGCATAAGCTACCGCCATACGATCCTGCATCAACACGCATCCAAGTCCTTTCAGCGACGCATCACAGTATACTTCGAACTTTCGAGTAGGATCCGGAATCGTGAGTACGGGAGCGCTTGTCAACCTGCTCTTCAGTTCCATGAAACATTCTTCACAAGCTTCGGTCCACTCAAAAGGCTTGTCCTTCCGAGTGAGACGGGTAAGAGGTTGCACTCTCTGAGAGAAATTCTGGATGAACCTTCGATAATATCCAGCAAGACCTAAGAAACTTCTTACTTCAGTGACAGTCTTGGGTCGTTCCCAATTCATGACCGCTTCAACTTTGCTGGGGTCCACCGCAATACCTTCTGTTGAAATGACATGGCCCAGAAACTGGACCTCCTTAAGCCAAAACTCGCACTTCGACCACTTCGCGTACAACTGCTTCTCTTTCAAGATTTGCAAGACAATCCTCAGATGTTCCGCATGTAGTTCTTCATTAGCAGAGTAAATCAGAATGTCGTCGATAAACACAATGACAAACTGATCAAGGAATGGGCGGAAGATGCGGTTCATGTAGTCCATGAATACCGCTGGAGCATTTGTAAGTCCGAATGGGATCACCTGATATTCGTAGTGCCCATAACGAGTCCTAAAAGCGGTTTTCGGAATATCCTCCGGTTTGACCCGGATTTGATGGTATCCCGATCGTAGATCTATCTTAGAAAAGACTCTGGCTCCTCTCAGCTGGTCCATCAAATCGTCGATCCTCGGTAGCGGATACTTATTCTTCACCGTAACTTTGTTCAGCTGGCGGTAATCTACACACAGACGTAGACTCCCATCCTTCTTCTTAATCAAGATGGCTGGAGCACCCCATGGAGAGGTACTTGGTCTGATGAATTCCTTTGCCAAAAGCTCTTCTATCTGCTTCTTCAACTCTCGCAGTTCCAAAGGCGCCATACGATACGGGGCAATGGAGATTGGTCCAACTCCAGGAACAAGTTCGATAGAAAATTCTATTTCCCTATGAGGAGGCAATCGAGGTATTTCATCCGGGAATACCTCCTCGAATTCTCTAACTACAGGTACATTCTGAATTTGAGTGTCAACCGAGGTCTCAGCCTCGATCGACAAAAGATACCCTGCTGCTCCGTTGCGGAGCTCTTTTCTAACTTGTAATAAAGAAATGAGAGAGAAAGGTTGAAAATTACCATCTTTCGCAGGAACAATGACTTTCCCTGCTCGACAATCCAACGTTATCCCGTTTTCCGTCAACCAGTCCATACCGATAATCACATCGAAATTGAATACCGGTAGGACCACCAAGTTAACTGTATACGTGTTCCCTTCATACTGCAAAGTAACACCTCTGCAGATCTCTGAGGCTGTGCACGATCCTCCAGTAGGTGTGCTGATGTGTAACTCATAAGGGATATTACCTAATGTGACTATTGACTACTGGTATAAAATTGTGACATGATGCTCCATATTCCGTAAAAGTATTATGTTCCATTATGATGAAAGGAAACTGCCAAAATGTGCCGTGATGGCTATATGATTATGAGGTAAAGACGTTATGTGGCAGCATAACGCATATGAAAAGTATATGTGCCGTGATGGCTATATGAAAGGTATATAAGCATGCACCTTACATCATACCGCATTTTTACGCTTTGTGTGTGAAAGCATAGCATGACATGCATGTATCAAGATCATATAGGCCTTGTTTTAGAATAGTTATGTACAGGACCATGTGTTTGAGCAAGCATCATATAGGCATCCCCAAGGTACCGGGGTATGGGACACTTGGCATCAGTCCGCATAGGCCCACAGTTGGAATCCACATGGAGCTCAGGTGCCAAGGTATATTTGATTCCACTGTGAAGTGCGCGCACGACGGTGCTAAAAGCGCAAAGGAAAGGCGTTATATACGCAATATATGAATATGATGAAAAGGAAAGGCGTTATATGCGCTATATATATGAATATGATGAAAAGGAAAAAGGAAAAGGAACAAGGATATGTTGAAGTGACTGTTTATGATTTGGTGCCTAGTTAATACTGTTATATTATTGGTTTTGTTGCCACACTACTGGGATTATTCTCACCCCTTCGGGGCTGCTATTTTTCCAAAATGGCAGGAGGACGTAAAAGCATTTGAAGGAGTGATGTTTGCTGTTGCTTGCTGATGCATGGATTATCACTGTTGCTGTTTGATTGTTCAAGCACGCTTAACTGTGGAGTTCTTCCGATCCGGGCTACCGAAAAAGTAGATGCATCTTGTTAGTATAGGTAGTACCAATTAATTCTTATAAGCCATTCCCAACTGTACTGTCCCATACCAGCACAGTCTTATCAAACTACTCTTGTACAATTCAGTGACATCAACTACTCAATTCAAATAATTCAATGCAGTGAAATAGACATCACAATCGGGCAGGGCATATACTACAACAATGTCTAGTATTCCACACCTAAACAACATTCAATAACCACAACAGTAAAACAGTGCAATCCAGGTCAAACTCAATTTCTCAACCTTATAAACTTATCACAGCAGAAATCAACCACTACACAACCAATCACAGTAAGTCAAATTCCTGTAATACAGCCTACACTTTAAGCAGTAACTTATAAGATTCTCACGACTCAAACTGCTCAAGTAATATATTTCAAACTACTTTAATTCCACCAAATGCCTTCAGTATGTCTCAAAATAATTCTAATATTTCAATCAAACTAACTTTCGCAATTTATTCAGCACGTGCCAATCATGATTCAGACAATCCAGTAATTTAATCCAAGCAGTCAGCAACCAACAAACAATTTAACAGTTAAATTCAACAGCAATGATGAAACAAACATATACAAACAACAACCAATGCAACAATTACACACAAACACCTCGAACCGAACTGCTCTGATACCAATTAGTATCCCAGTAGTGTGGCAACAAAACCAGTAATATAACAGTATTAACTAGGCACAAAATCATAAACAGTCACTTCAACATATCCTTGTTCCTTTTCCTTTTTCCTTTTCATCATATTCATATATATAGCGCATATAACGCCTTTCCTTTTCATCATATTCATATATTGCGTATATAACGCCTTTCCTTTGCGCTTTTAGCACCGTCGTGCGCGCACTTCACAGTGGAATCAAATATCCCTTGGCACCTGAGCTCCATGTGGATTCCAACTGTGGGCCTATGCGGACTGATGCCAAGTGTCCCATACCCCGGTACCTTGGGGATGCCTATATGATGCTTGCTCAAACACATGGTCCTGTACATAACTATTCTAAAACAAGGCCTATATGATCTTGATACATGCATGCCATGCTATGCTTTCACACACAAAGCGTAAAAATGCGGTATGATGTAAGATGCATGCTTATATACCTTTCATATAGCCATCACGGCACATATACTTTTCATATGCGTTATGCTGCCACATAACGTCTTTACCTCATAATCATATAGCCATCACGGCACATTTTTGGCAGTTTCCTTTCATCATAATGGAGCATAATACTTTTACGGAATATGGAGTATCATGTCACAATTTTATACCAGTAGTCAATAGTCACATTAGGTAATATCGCCTGACACTTACCTTGTGTGTCTTAAACAATACCAAACAGCAGCGAAGTATCTCACTTCTTAAGCGCACCTAAATCAATTACAACCAATCATTTACAGCGGCGATTTACAGCAGAAACAGTGAGCATACAGCAGCGTTTTATAGTGGAAAACAGTGAGCATACAGCAGTGTTTTACAGCAGAGAAACAGTGAGCATACAGCAGTGTTTACAGCAGAAAACAGTGACGTTTGTTCTTAAAACAGTGAGCAGAAACAGTGACTTTTTCCTTAAAAACAGTGGGCAGAAACAGTGACGTTCTCCTTAAAAACAGTGGGCAGAAACAGTGACGTTTTACTTAAAAACAGTGGACAGAAACCGTGACGTTTTACAGCAGAAAAATAGTAGCACCTTACAGCAGAAACAGTGACCATTTTAAAACGGAAACAGTGACATTTTGGACCTCAAAATAGTGGCAGAACAGTGGCATTAGACAGTGGCAGAAACAGTGGCATTTGAATGTTAAAACAGTGACATAGTCAATGGCATTTGAACCTCAAAACAGTGGCATAAGTAGTGTTATTTGTGCATCAAAACAGTGGCATGAATGGTACATTTGAACATGAAATAGTGACATAGGTATAGGTATTTGCACATCAAAACAGTGGCATAAAGAGAGATTTTTGAACATTAAGACAGTGGCATAAATGGTGATTAAAACAGTGGCATAAATCATGATTTTTGGACATTAAAACAGTGAGCATACATAGTGGGGTTTGAACATCAATAGGGTGGTTATTTATGCAGAAACAGTGGCTCCTTAAGTACTAAAACAGTGAGTATTTTTGGTGCAAAACAGTGACATGTATGGTATTAAAACAGTGAGCATTTTATGCAGAAACAGTGGCATGTGATGCACTAAAACAGTGAGCATTTTATACAAAACAGTGGCATCAAAATGGTGAGCTTGTCCAACCGAAACAGTGGCATATGCATTCTCAAAACAGTGGCACTTTCATACAAAACAGTGGCATCAAGATGGTTCTCTTGTAAAACTGAAATAGTGGCCTATTCATCCTCAAACAGTGGCACATTCATAGAGAAACAGTGGCATATATATCCTCAAAACAGTGGCATATTCATTCCAAAACAGTGGCATTAACTCAAACATAACCATGGGACTTTCATTCTATAACTCATGCATACAAGTCATCATAAAATAGCTCCATCCTTATACTTTAACCATGCTCAATCAAGAATCCAATACAAGACATATTCAAGGAGACATTCAAGAACACACATGATTACACACCATGAAAGAGGTCTAAGTTCAAGGCTTACCTCTTGTAGCACACACTTCTTGCTCACACACCACACCTTTCTAGCTCTACTTCACAACAAGTCCCCACTTCCTAGGGTGATCTATGCGCATAAATGGTGAGGAGGAACAATCTTGGACAGCTTCCAAGTGTGAGGAACAAAGCTGGACAGTGAGGGAAAGAGAGGAGAAAAGGTTGCACTTGCTTGATGTCTAATGCCATGGCTGTGAGAGTGTGAGGGAGGGTGAGTTAGCTAAGTTTTTCTTTCTCCAATGGTGCTTGTAGAAGTGGGGCTGCACACAAGGTTTGAACAAGCAAGGAGCTTGCTTCTTGCACACTCTAGGCACATGCAAGGAGGTGAAAGAGATTTCCATGCAAAAAATGGCAGGAGGAGTTATTCGCACACTAGAGAACTCCCTCATTTTGCACAAGTTCTTCTGTGATAAGAACTTCTAAGTGTCTTACGGGTTTGCACTCGTTAATCTGCTCTTTAGTTCCATGAACATTCTTCACAAGCTTCGGTCCACTCAAAAGGCTTGTCCTTCCGAGTGAGACGGGTAAGAGGTTGCACTATCTGAGAGAAATTCTGGATAAACCTTCGATAATATCCAGCAAGACCTAAGAAACTTCTTACTTCGGTGACAGTCTTGGGTCGTTCCCAATTCATGACAGCTTCAACCTTGCTGGGGTCCACCGCGATACCTTCTGATGAAATGACATGGCCCAGAAACTGGACCTCCTTAAGCCAAAACTCGCACTTCGACCATTTCGCGTACAACTGCTTCTCCTTCAAGATTTGCAAGACAATCCTCAGATGTTCCGCATGCAGCTCTTCATTAGTAGAGTAAATCAGGATATCGTCGATAAACACAATAACAAACTGATCAAGGAACGGGCGAAAGATGCGGTTCATGTAGTCCATGAATACCGTTGGAGCATTCGTAAGTCCGAATGGGATCACCTGATATTCGTAGTGCCCATAACGAGTCCTAAAAAGCTGTTTTCGGAATATCCTCCGGTTTGACCCGGATCTGATGGTATCCCGATCGTAAATCTATCTTGGAAAAGACTCTGGCTCCTCTCAACTGGTCCATCAAATCATCGATCCTCGGTAGCAGATACTTATTCTTCACCGTAACTTTGTTCAGCTGTCGATAATCTACACACAGACGTAAACTTCCATCCTTCTTCTTAATCAAGATGGCTGGAGCACCCCATGGAGAAGTACTCGGTCTGATAAATTCCTTTGCCAAAAGCTCTTCTATCTGCTTCTTCAACTCGCGAAGTTCCAAAGGCGCCATGCGATACGGAGCAATGGAGATTGGTCCAACTCCAGGAACAAGTTTGATAGAAAATTCTATTTCCCTATGAGGAGGCAATCGAGGTATTTCATCCGGGAATACCTCCTCGAATTCTCTAACTACAGGTACATTCTGAATTTGATTGTCAACCGAGGTCTCAGCCTCGATCGACAAAAGATACCCTGCTGCTCCCTTGCGGAGCTCTTTTCTAACTTGCAATAAAGAAATGAGAGAGAAAGGTTGAAAATTACCATCTTTCGCATCCAGTGCGAACACCCGTGCTTGCGTAGGCTGCGGATTAGCGTTCCGGGGGCATTCGTAAGCGAAATGTCCTTGCTGGCCACATCTGAAACATGCATTGTTGCTCTTGCGACAAACTCTAAAGTGATTCTTTCCACACGTAGCACAAGCAGTCGCACCCTGCCGTCCAGTTGACGATTGACCAACAGTATTGCTTCTCTTAAAATTTCCAGGCCGCGCCTGCAACTGCGAACCTCTGCCTCGACCCCTACCAGGTGTCGTCCTGAAGAACCTGCCTGAGTGATAGCAGTTCCGTGTGCTTCATTCTTCTCATTGCTTTAGGAAAATATTTATCCAAAAATACTTGTCCGAATACGGCCCATGTTAGTTTAACGTCCTGAGCTCTCAGCAGAGCCCTCGCACCAGTCCACCATGTTAAAGCTTCTCCCATCAGCTGGTACGATGCGTAATCGATCTTCTGCGCTTCCGGGCATGCCATACTTCCGAAAATATGCTCAATCATCTGCAGCCATTTCACTGCAGCCTCAGGGTTGTCTTCACCCTCAAAGGTAGGTGGTTGGAAGTTGCGGAAGTCTTTCAACCTCCGACGGGCAATTTCTTCTGCATTTTCATGCAGTGGGGGTGGGTTCTGATTCTGTTGCCTATGGTCGCGCCATTCTTGGCTCATATTCTGGATAAACGTTGCCAGTCCCCCAATAGTAGTGATAAGATCCTCTTCCGCATCGCCAGACCTTCCCCGAGTTGAACCGCGACCACCTGCCATGATTCTGCACTCACAATATCATGCAATGAGTTGATCAGGCTCACCGCACGTTATTTATGGCAGCAGTCCCAAGTGGGTACTCGGGTTCAATCCGGACAAGTTGACTATGCATCCGTGTCTTATCACAGAACGGCCTAAACAATCTAACTACCCTAATCTCAAACACTTAAACTATAGCACATTTAGACAGTCAATCAGCAGATAAACACAATCAACAATCAATTCAATCAATCACAAGCAAATCCATGGACCAAACTGCTTTGATACCAATTAGTGTAACGCCCTCCCTTGTATGCATCCAAGAGAGTCGTTTGCTAAGCGGAATTAGAGTCTTTAACGTCACATAAGCTAGCAAAGATTCTTATTCTAAGTTCAAACCCGAAAAGCGTTTCTAAAATCCTTATCACTTCTGTTTGGACGATAAAAAAATATTTCAAGTAAATTAGAAAGAGCACGTTTGGGGCTTCGCGTGCATATAAAATAATAGTAAATCAGAGTTCGTTTGCTCATAAAAACACCACCCGTAAGGTGCACTGTAAAAATTTCAGCACTTAAGTCTTTCAAAAATCCCTTTCACAAACGTTTTCCAAAAATAGCCGCTGTTCGTAAAGTTCAAGATAAAATAAAGATGATAAGGTCTACAGTCATCCAAGAGTACCAAAACATTAAACATTACAGTCATCCAATCAATCAAACAGCAACAGTACACGTCCATTCATCAGCAAGCAACAGCAAACATCACGTCTTCAAATGCTTTTACGTCCTCCTGCCATTTTGGAAAATAGCAGCCCCGAAGGGGTGAGAATAATCCCAGTAGTGTGGCAAAAAAACCAGTAATATAACAGTATTAACTAGGCACAAAATCATAAACAGTCACTTCAACATATCCTTGTTCCTTTTCCTTTTTCCTTTTCATCATATTCATATATATAGCGCATATAACGCCTTTCCTTTTCATCATATTCATATATTGCGTATATAACGCCTTTCCTTTGCGCTTTTAGCACCGTCGTGCGCGCACTTCACAGTGGAATCAAATATCCCTTGGCACCTGAGCTCCATGTGGATTCCAACTGTGGGCCTATGCGGACTGATGCCAAGTGTCCCATACCCCGGTACCTTGGGGATGCCTATATGATGCTTGCTCAAACACATGGTCTTGTACATAACTATTCTAAAACAAGGCCTATATGATCTTGATACATGCATGTCATGCTATGCTTTCACACACAAAGCGTAAAAATGCGGTATGATGTAAGATGCGTGCTTATATACCTTTCATATAGCCATCACGGCACATATACTTTTCAAATGCGTTATGCTGCCACATAACGTCTTTACCTCATAATAATATAGCCATCACGGCACATTTTTGGCAGTTTCCTTTCATCATAATGGAACATAATACTTTTACGGAATATGGAGCATCATGTCACAATTTTATACCAGTAGTTAATAGTCACATTAGGTAATATCGCCTGACACTTACCTTGTGTGCCTTAAATAATACCAAACAGCAGCGAAGTATCTCACTTCTTAAGCGCACCTAAATCAATTACAACCAATCATTTACAGTGGAGATTTACAGCAGAATCAGTGAGCATACAGCAGCATTTTACAGTGGAAACAGTGAGCATACAGCAGTGTTTTATAGCAGAGAAACAGTGAGCATACAGCAGCGTTTTACAGCAGAAAACAGTGACGTTTGTGCTTAAAACAGTGAGCAGAAACAGTGAGTTGTTCTTTTAAAACAGTGAGCAGAAAACAGTGACGTTTTGCTTAAAAACAGTGGACAGAAACAGTGACGTTTTACAGCAGAAAAACAGTAGCACCTTACAGCTGAAACAGTGACCATTTTAAAACAGAAACAGTGACATTTTGGACCTCAAAACAGTGGCAGAACAGTGGCATTAGACAGTGGCAGAAATAGTGGCATTTGAATGTTAAAACAGTGACATAGTCAATGGCATTTGAACCTCAAAACAGTGGCATAAGTAGTGTTATTTGTGCATCAAAACAGTGGCATGAATGGTAACATTTAAGCATTAAAACAGTGACATTAGTGGTGATATTTGCACATCAAAAACAGTGGCAAAGGGAGTGGTTTTTGAACATTCAAAACAGTGGCATGAATGATACATTTGAACATTCAAAACAGTGATACAAATCATGATTTTTAGACATTAAAACAGTGGCATAAATAGTGATTCTTGATCATCAAAACAGTGGCAAAATGGGAGTATTTAGACACCAATACAGTGGCATAGAGGGTAGTGTTTGGACATCAAGATGGTGGTTATTTTATGCAGAAACAGTGGCTCATTAAGTACTAAAACAGTGAGTGTTTTTGGTGCAAAACAGTGACATATGTGGCATTAAAACAGTGAGCTTTTTATGCAGAAACAGTGGCACATAATGGACTAAAACAGTGAGCATTTTATGCAGAAACAGTGGCATCAAATTGGTGATCTTGTGAAACCGAAATAGTGACATTTCTTAGCCTCAAAACAGTGGCACCTTCATAGGGAAACAGTGGCATATTTCTCCTCAAAACAGTGGCATATTCATACAAGAAAATAGTGGCATGAACTCAAACATAACCATGAGACTTTCATTCTATAACTCATGCATACAAGTCATCATAAAATAGCTCCATCCTTATACTTTAACCATGCTCATTCAAGAATCCAAAACAATACATATTCAAGAGGACATTCAAGAACACACATTATTACACACCATGAAAGAGGTCTAAGTTCAAGGCTTACCTCTTGTAGCACACACTTCTTGCTCACACACCACACCTTTCTAGCTCTACTTCACAACAAGTCCCCACCTCCTAGGATGATCTATGCGCATAAATGGTGAGGAGGGGCAATCTTGGACAGCTTCCAAGGTTGAGTAGCAAAGCTGAACAGTGAGGGAAAGGAAGGAAAACTCACACTTCTCTTGGTATATAAGGCCACGGTTTGAGAGGTGAGGGAATAAGGATGAAGTTGGTTTAGTGTTTCTTGCTCCAAATGCTCATGCTTTCACGGTTAGAGAGTGAGGAGATGAGGAAGGAAAGTTGGCTGCACTTGTACATGAGGCCAGCCCTTCCTTGTGCGCATACTTAAAGGGAAAGTGAGGAGAGGTGGCAATGATCAACCATCATGAAAATTCTGGTTGCTTGAAGAAGTGGGGCTGCACACTTGGGCTGAACAAGCAAAGGGTTGCTTCTAACATACACTATGCACATGCAAGGAGTGAGGAGAGGATTCAGATCTGAATAAGTGCTATCAAGTCAGAATTTTAAACATAAACAACCAAACCATGCGCACAAGGTGAGGTGGGGGGGAGTTGGCAGATTTTTCCTCCACACAAGGCACATGTAATCTGCCCAAAATCCTTCTTTTTCTGCATGTGTAAGCAAGGGGCAGATTTGGCTCATGCTGGACTGCCAAAAGCATGCAAAAATCTGCACATTTCAGCCTCATGATGGAAGGTGTAAGGTGGTTCTCCAAGTCAACACTCAAGGGCAGATTTTGTGTCATAGAAAAATCTGATGTAGGTCCTCTTCTTGTGCGCCTATGGTGAGCTGTATGCAGCCCAAAATCATGCTAAAAAGTACATGTGTCTTCCATGCAATGAAGTTGAAATCAAATGTGCACAAACTAAGGTGTGAGGTGGCGGTCATGCATGAAGAAAATTGGCAGATTTTCAAAGTCTCTTTTGCGCATGAAGGAGTGGGAATTACTCTACCCATGTGAAAGTTTCTTGTTACACAAGACACCTTGTTGGACAAGGCTTAGGGGAGATAAAAGTGGGTTCAACATTGGGCTGAACTAGCTTGATCCAAAAGCCTCCTTGGGCCATTGGCCTACACATACAAAGAACCCAATCACACAAGTCCAATAGTGACAAGTCCACACACACTAGCCCACTTCCAAAGTCCAATAAACACTAAAGCCTTCTAACACACACTCAAATTACTCATATGATTTTAATAAATTTCACATGCCTACATACGCACCCTCCTATGATTTAATTTAAATACTTACCTTAATCTCATCCAATTATAAAGATCAAACAATTCGCAAGCCATCAAACCTACACCATAAATCCGAATTCTACACATACATCTATAACGTATAGTTCTTATGTATTTTACTAATTATGCGGGATGTTACACTCTCCCCACCAAATAGGAATTTTGTCCGCAAAAAAAACTTACTTAAGAGCTAAACAGTTCTGGGTAGCGTTTCTGAATATCGTCCTCGCGCTCCCAAGTGGCTTCAGCTGCCGATATGTTGTTCCATAATACTTCCACCAAAGGAATCTCTTTGGAACGGAGTCGCTTGACGGATCTTTCAAGAATTTGGAACGGTTGCACTTGGTACGTCAGATTTTCCTTTAGTTCTACTTCTTCCGGCTGTAACACGTGAGATGGATCGGAGAGATATCTCCGTAGCTGCGACACATGAAATACATTGTGAATTCCTGACAGATTGGGTGGTAAAGCCAACCGGTATGCAGACTCTCCAATCCGGTCCATAATCAGATACGGTCCTAAGTATCGAGGACTTAACTTCTTTACTCCCATTCAAAGCTTCATACGGTGCCATCTGAATACTGGAATGGTAACTGTTGTTGTAAGCAAACTCAATCAACGAAAGATAATTATCCCAGCTGCCTCCTAACTCCAAAACACATGCTCGCAACATGTCCTCTAAAGCTTGAATGGTGCGTTCCGTCTGTCCATCGGTCTGTGGATGATAAGCAGTACTCAACCTCAAATGAGTCCCTAATGCTCTTTGAAAAGATTCCCAGAACTTAGATGTAAACTTGGGATCACGATCACGGACTAACTCTTCATCTTTCTAAGCCTCCTTAATTCTAATGATCAATTCATTCTCCACCTTTAAACTTCCCAATCTTATGCTATGCCCTCTCTCATCTACAGATAAGTTCAAATCTCGAAAGGCCTCAAACAATATTAGTTCTTCCATCATCAGAGTTGCAGTGTGCAGTGTCTTCCTACTCAGGGCGTCAGCTACCACGTTTGCCTTTCCTGGTGGTATTTAAGTTCAAAATCGTAGTCCTTCAGAAATTCCATCCACCGTCGTTGCTGCATATTCAGCTCCTTCTGGTCGAACAAATACTTCAAACTCTCATGATCGCTGAACACGTCAAACTGCGAACCATACAAGTGGTGCCTCCAGATTTTAAGTGCGAACACTATAGCTGCTAACTCCAAGTCGTGCGTAGGATAATTTTCTTCGTGAGGCTTTAATTGTCGAGATGCATAAGCTACCGCCATACGATCCTGCATCAACACGCATCCAAGTCCTTTCAGCGACGCATCACAGTATACTTCGAACTTTTGGGTAGGATTCAGAATCGTGAGTAATCAAGTGTTTTACATCAAAAATTAATTTTATGAAGGGAACACGTATACAGTTAACTTGGAGTGTTTGGACATCAAAACATCACTCCTCAAAATTAATGTTCAAACGACTCTCTTGGATGCATACAAGGGAGGGCGTTACACTAATGTACCTTGGGGATGCCTATATGATGCTTGCTCAAACACATGGTCCTGTACATAACTATTCTAAAACAAGGCCTATATGATCTTGATACATGCATGTCATGCTATGCTTTCACACACAAAGCGTAAAAATGCGGTATGATGTAAGGTGCATGCTTATATACCTTTCATATAGCCATCACGGCACATATACTTTTCATATGCGTTATGCTGCGACATAACGTCTTTACCTCATAATCATATAGCCATCACGGCACATTTTTGGCAGTTTCCTTTCATCATAATGGAACATAATACTTTTACGGAATATGGAGCATCATGTCACAATTTTATACCAGTAGTCAATAGTCACATTAGGTAATATCGCCTGACACTTACCTTGTGTGCCTTAAACAATACCAAACAGCAGCGAAGTATCTCACTTCTTAAGCGCACCTAAATCAATTACAACTAATCATTTACAGCGGCGTTATACAGCAGAAACAGTGAGCATACAGCAGCATTTTACAGTGGAAAACAGTGAGCATACAGCAGTGTTTTACAGTGGAGAACAGTGACGTTTGTTCTTAAAACAGTGAGCAGAAAATAGTGGGTTGTTCTTTAAAAACAGTGGGCAGAAACAGTGACGTTTTACTTAAAAACAGTGGACAGAACAGTGACGCTTTACAGCAGAAAAACAGTAGCACCTTACAGCAGAACAGTGAACGTTTTAAAACAGAAACAGTGACATTTTGGACCTTAAACTATTAGTGTAACGCCCTCCCTTTTATGCATCCAAGAGAGTCGTTTGCTAAGCGGAATTAGAGTCGTTACGTCACATGAGCTAACAAAGATTCTTATGCTATAAATTCAAACCCGAAAAGCGTTTCTACAATTCTTACCACCTCTGCTTGGACGATAAAAAATGTTTCAAGTGATTTAGAAAGAGCACGTTTGGGGCTTCGCGTGCATATAAAATAATAGTAAATCAGAGTTCGTTTGCTCATAAAATAATCACCCGTAAGGTGCGCTGTAAAAATTTCAGCACATAAGACTTTCAAAGCTTCCTGTCACAAACGTTTTCAAAACAGCCGCTGTTCATAAAAGTTCAAGGTAAAATAAAGGTGATAAAGTCTACAGTCATCCAAGAGTATCAAAATATTAAACATTACAGTCACCCATCAATCAAACAGCAATAGTACAAGTCCATTCATCAGCAAGCAACAGCAAACATCACGTCTTCAAATGCTTTTACGTCCTCCTGCCATTTTGGAAAATAGCAGCCCCGAAGGGGTGAGAATAATCCCAGTAGTGTGGCAACAAAACCAGTAATATAACAGTATTAACTAGGCACAAAATCATAAACAGTCACTTCAACATATCCTTGTTCCTTTTCCTTTTTCCTTTTCATCATATTCATATATATAGCGTTTATAACGCCTTTCCTTTTCATCATATTCATATATTGCGTATATAACGCCTTTCCTTTGCGCTTTTAGCACCGTCGTGCGCGCACTTCACAGTGGAATCAAATATCCCTTGGCACCTGAGCTCCATGTGGATTCCAACTGTGGGCCTATGCGGACTGATGCCAAGTGTCCCATACCCCGGTACCTTGGGGATGCCTATATGATGCTTGCTCAAACACATGGTCCTGTACATAACTATTCTAAAAAGCAAGACCTATATGCTCTTGGTACATGCATGCCATGCTATGCTTTCACACACAAAACGTACAAAAATGCGGTATGATGTAAGGTGCATGCTTATATACCTTTCATATAGCCATCACGGCACATATACTTTTCATATGCGTTATGCTGCCACATAACGTCTTTACCTCATAATCATATAGCCATCACGGCACATTTTTGGCAGTTTCCTTTCATCATAATGGAACATAATACTTTTACGGAATATGGAGCATCATGTCACAATTTTATACCAGTAGTCAATAGTCACGTTAGGTAATATCGCCTGACACTTACCTTGTGTGCCTTAACAATACCAAACAGCAGTGAAGTATCTCACTTCTTAAGCGCACCTAAATCAATTACAACCAATCATTTACAGCGGCGATTTACAACAGAAACAGTGAGCATACAGCAGTGTTTTACAGTAGAAACAGTGAGCATACAGCAGCGTTTTACAGCAGAAAACAGTGACATTTGTTCTTTAAAACAGTGAGCAGAAAACAGTGACGTTTTCCTTAAAAACAGTGGGCAGAAACAGTGACGTTTTCCTTAAAAATAGTGGGCAGAAACAGTGTCGTTTTACTTAAAAACAGTGGACAGAAACCGTGACGTTTTATAGCAGAAAAACAGTAGCACCTTACAGCAGAAACAGTGACCATTTTAAAACAGAAACAGTGACATTTTGGACCTCAAAACAGTGGCATAAGTAGTGTTATTTGTGCATCAAAACAGTGGCATGAATGGTAACATTTAATCATTAAAACAGTGACATTAGTGGTGATATTTGCACATCAAAAACAGTGGCAAAGAGAGTGGTTTTTGAACATTAAAACAGTGGCATGAATGGTACATTTGGACATTCAAAACAGTGACACAAGTGATGATTTTTGAACATTGAAACAGTGGCATAATTGGTGGTTTTTGAGCATTAAGACAGTGGCATAAATCATGATTTTTGGACATTAAAACAGTGGCATAAATAGTGGTGTTTGCACATCAATATGGTGGTTATTTTATGCAGAAACAGTGGCTCATTAAGTACTAAAACAGTGAGTATTTTTGGTGCAAAACAGTGACATATGTGGCATCAAAACAGTGAGCATTTTATGCAGAAACAGTGGCACATTATGTACTAAAACAGTGAGCATTTTATGCAGAAACAGTGGCATGTGAGGCACTAAAACAGTGAGTATTGTGTGCAGAAACAGTGACATCAAAATGGTGAGCTTGTCCAACCGAAACAGTGGCATATGCATCCTCAAAACAGTGGAACTTTCATA
This sequence comes from Gastrolobium villosum, assembly GCA_032173675.1. Taxonomy (NCBI): domain Eukaryota; kingdom Viridiplantae; phylum Streptophyta; class Magnoliopsida; order Fabales; family Fabaceae; genus Gastrolobium; species Gastrolobium villosum. The sequence continues at coordinate 19,959 of JAVKPL010012794.1, read as the reverse complement.
CATAAACAGTGGCATATTTCTCCTCAAAACAGTGGCACATTCATACATAGACAGTGGCACATATATATATATCCTCAAAACAGTGGCACATTCATACATAAACAGTGGCATAAACTTAAGCATAACCATGAGACTTTCATGCGTACAAATCATTATCAAATAGCTCATTATACTTCCACCATGCTCATTCTTGAATCCAAAACCGAAAAGAACCAAGTAGACATTCATGCACACACATGGTTACACAATGAAAGAGGTCTAAGTTCTAGGCTTACCTCTTGAAGCACACACTTCTTGCTCACACACCACACCTTTCTAGTTCTACCAACAACAAGTTCACCCTTCCTAGAGATGATCTATGCGCATAAATGGTGAGGAGAAACAATCTTGGACAGCTTCAAGGTTGAGGAACAAGGCTGGACAGTGAGGGAAAGGGAGGAGAAAAACTTACACTTGCTTGGGGGTATAGGCCACGGTTTTGAGAGGTGAGGGAAGATGAGTGGTCAAAGCTTTTCTTTCTTCCTCCAAGTACTTGTATGTTCTGCTAGGAATGAGGGAGGAGGAGGAGATGTGGGCTGAACTTGTGCAAAGTGAGGGAGGCCTCTTGTTGTGCGCATAACTTAAAGGAAGAGTGAGGAAAGGTTGCAATGATGAAGCATCATGAAAATTCTGGTTGCTTGAAGAAGTGGGGCTGCACACAAGGTTTGAACAAGCAAGGAGCTTGCTTCTTGCACACTCTAGGCACATGCAAGGAGGTGAAAGAGGGGGGTTCAGATCTGAATGTTGTCCCACCTAAGTCAGAATTTTAAACATAAACAACCAAACCATGCGCACAAGGTGAGGTGGGAGGGAGTTGGCAAATTTTTCCTCCACACAAGGCACATGTAATCTGCCCAAAATCCTTCTTTTTCTGCATGTGTAAGCAAGGACAGTTTTGGTTCATGATGGACTGCCAAAAGCATGCAAAAATCTGCACATTTCAGCCTCATGATGGAAGGTGTAAGGTGGTTCTCCAAGTCAACACTCAAAGGCAGATTTGGTGTCATAAAAATCTGCTCCATGACACCTCCATGTGCGCCTAAAATGAAGAAGGATGCAGCCTTTGTGCGCACATGATGGGGGGAAATGCAGCCCAAAATAATTCTAAATAGTACATGTGTCTTCCATGCAATGAAGTTGAAATCAAGTGATGCACAAGCAAGGTGATGTGGCGGTCAAACAAGAGGAAAGTTGGCAGATTTTTCTAAGCCTTTCCTATCCTTTTATGCGCATGAAAGGGTGGTAAAAAGATTGCCATGTGAAGGTTCCTTGGTACACAAGACAACCTTGTTGGACAAGGCTTAGGGGAGATAAGTGTGGACACAACCTTGGGCTGAACATGATTGACCCAAAAGCCTCCTTGGGCCAATGGCCACACACACACAAAGAACTCAATCACACAAGTCCAATAGTGACAAGTCCACACACACACTAGCCCACTTCCTAAGTCCAATAAACACTAAAGTCCTATAACACACAATCAAATTACTCACATGATTTTAATAAATTTCACATGCCTACATATGCACCCTCCTAAGTTTTAATTTAAATACTTAACTTAGTCTCATCCAAGGATAAGGATCAAAAATTCGCAAGCCAACAAACCTAAACCATAAATCCGAATTCTACACATACATCTATAACATTTTAACACTTATGTATTTTACTAATTATGTGGGATGTTACACTCTCCCCACCAAATAGGAATTTTGTCCGCAAAATAAACTTACTTAAGAGCTAAACAGTTCTGGATAGCGTTTCTGAATGTCGTCCTCGCGCTCCCAAGTGGCTTCAGCTGCCGATCTGTTGTTCCATAATACTTTCACCAAAGGAATCTCTTTAGAACGGAGTCGCTTGACGGATCTTTCAAGAATTTGGAACGGTTGCACTTGATACGTCAGATTTTCCTTAAGTTCCACTTCTTCCGGCTGTAACACATGAGATGGATCCGAGAGATATCTCCGTAGCTGCGACACATGAAATACATTGTGAATTCCTGATAGATTGGGCGGTAAAGCCAACCGGTATGCAGACTCTCCAATCCGGTCCAAAATCAGATACGGTCCTAAGTACCGTGGACTTAACTTCTTTACTCCCATTCTCCTTCCGAGTCCCGATGTAGGTGTGATTCTCAAAAATACATGGTCTCCGACTTCGAAAGATAGGGGCTTATGACGCTTGTCGTAATAACTCTTCTATCTGGCCTAAGCCCGCTGCATATTTTCTCGAATCGTCTTTACCTGTTCGGATGTTTCTTGAATTAGATCAGGTCCTAACATACTTCGCTCACCCACTTCAGTCCAGCATAAAGGGGATCTGCATTTTCTCCCATACAGAGCTTCGTACGGTGCCATCTGAATACTGGAGTGGTAACTGTTGTTGTAAGCAACTCAATCAACGAAAGATAATTATCCCAGCTGCCTCCTAACTCCAGAACACACGCTCGTAACATGTCCTCTAATGCTTGAATGGTGCGTTCCGTCTGTCCATCGGTCTGCGGATGATAAGCAGTACTCAACCTCAAATGGGTCCCTAATGCTCTTTGAAAAGATTCCCAGAACTTAGATGTAAACTTGGGATCACGATCGCTGACAATACTCGTAGGAACTCCATGCAGTTTCACAATCTCCTGCAGGTAAATCCTGGCAAGCCTCTCTGTATTATATGTGGTTCTAACACGCAAGAAATGAGCTGACTTCGTTAAACGATCGATAATTACCCAGATAGAATCATATCCTTCTCGCGTCCGAGGAAGTCCAACTACAAAATCCATCGCAATACTGTCCCACTTCCATTCGGGAATCTCCAAAGGTTGAAGGAGTCCCGAAGGTTTCTGATGTTCGTACTTCACCTTCTGACAAGTTAAGCATCGAGATACATACTCAACAATATCACGCTTCATGCCCGGCCACCAAAACGAGGTCTTCAAATCATGGTACATCTTCGTGGATCCAGGATGAACTGCATACTTACCCTTGTGAGCCTCCTGTAAAACTTCTTGCGTCAACTCTTCATTCGGCACAACTAGCCGACCTTGAAATCTCCAAACATCATTCTCATCCTTTACAACATCTTGGTTGCCAACCAAATCACGAACTATCTCTTCATCTTTCGGAGCCTCCTTAATTCTACTGATCAACTCATTCTCCACCTTTATATTTCCCAATCTTATGCTATGCCCTCTCTCGTCTACAGATAAATTCAAGTCTCGAAAGGCCTCAAACAATTTCAATTCTTCCATCATCAGAGTTGCAGTGTGCAGTGTCTTCCTACTCAGGGCGTCAGCTACCACGTTTGCCTTTCCTGGGTGGTATTTAAGTTCAAAATCATAATCCTTCAGAAATTCCATCCACCGTCGTTGCCGCATATTCAGCTCCTTCTGATCGAACAAATACTTCAAACTCTTATGATCGCTGAACAAGTCAAACTGCGAACCATACAAGTGGTGCCTCCAGATTTTAAGTGCGAACACTATAGCTGCTAACTCCAAATCGTGCGTAGGATAGTTTTCTTCGTGAGGCTTTAGTTGTCGAGATGCATAAGCTACCGCCATACGATCCTGCATCAACACGCATCCAAGTCCTTTCAGCGACGCATCACAGTATACTTCGAACTTTCGGGTAGGATCCGGAATCGTGAGTACGGGAGCACTCGTTAATCTGTCCTTCAGTTCCATGAAACATTCTTCACAAGCTTCAGTCCACTCAAAAGGCTTGTCCTTCCGAGTGAGACGGGTAAGAGGTTGCACTATCTGAGAGAAGTTCTGGATAAACCTTCGATAATATCCAGCAAGACCTAAGAAACTCCTTACTTCGGTGACAGTCTTGGGTCGTTCCCAATTCATGACAGCTTCAACTTTGCTGGGGTCCACCGCGATACCTTCTGATGAAATGACATGGCCCAGAAACTGGACCTCCTTAAGCCAAAACTCGCACTTCGACCACTTCGCGTACAACTGTTTCTCTTTCAAGATTTGCAAGACGATCCTCAAATGTTCCGCATGCAGCTCTTCATTAGCTGAGTAAATCAGGATGTCGTCGATAAACACAATAACAAACTGATCAAGAAAGGGGCGGAAGATGCGGTTCATGTAGTCCATGAATACCGCTGGAGCATTTGTGAGTCCGAATGGGATCACTTGATATTCGTAGTGCCCATAACGAGTCCTAAAAGCTGTTTTCGGAATATCCTCCGGTTTGACCCGGATCTGATGGTATCCCGATCGTAAATCTATTTTGGAAAAGACTCTGGCTCCTCTCAGCTGGTCCATCAAATCATCGATCCTCGGTAGCGGATACTTATTCTTCACCGTAACTTTGTTCAACTGTCGGTAATCTACACACAGACGTAGACTTCCGCCCTTCTTCTTAATCAAGATGGCTGGAGCACCCCATGGAGAGGTACTCGGTCTGATGAATTCTTTTCCCAAAAGTTCTTCTATCTGTTTCTTCAACTCTCGCAGTTCCAACGGTGCCATGCGATACGGGGCAATGGAGATTGGTCCAACTCCAGGAACAAGTTCTAAAGAAAACTCTATTTCCCTATGAGGAGGCAATCGAGGTACTTCATCCGGGAATACCTCCTCGAATTCCCTAACTACAGGTACATTCTGAATTTGATTGTCAACCGAGGTCTCAGCCTCGATCGACAAAAGGTACCCTGCTGCTCCCTTGCGGAGCTCTTTACTAACTTGCAATAAAGAAATGAGAGAGAAAGGTTGAAGATTACCATCTTTCGCATCCAGTGCGAACACCCGTGCTTGCGTAGGCTGTTGATCAGCGTTCTGAGGGCATTTGTAAGCAAAATGTCCTTGCTGGCCACATCTGAAACATGCATTGTTGCTCTTGCGACAAACTCTAAAGTGATTCTTTCCACCCGTAGCACAAACAGTCGCACCCTGCCGTCCAGTTGACGATTGACCAACAGTATTGCTTCTCTTAAAATTTCCAGGCCGCGCCTGCAACTGCGAACCTCTGCCTCGACCCCTACCAGGTGTCGTCCTGAAGAACCTGCCTGAGTGATAGCAGTTCCGTGTGCTTCATTCTTCTCATTGCTTTAGGAAAATACTTATCCAAAAATACTTGTCTGAATACACGGCCCATGTTAGTTCAACGTCCTGAGCTCTCAGCAGAGCCCTCGCACCAGTCCACCATGTTAAGGCTTCTCCCATCAGCTGGTACGATGCGTAATCGGTCTTCTGCGCTTCCGGGCATGCCATGCGTTCGAAAATATGCTCGATCATCTGCAGCCATTTCGCTGCAGTCTCAGGGTTGTCTTCACCCTCAAAAGTAGGTGGTTGGAAGTTGCGGAAGTCTTTCAACCTCCGACGGACAATTGTCATGCAGTGGGGGTTGGTTCTGATTCTGTTGCCTATGGTCACGCCATTCTTGGCTCATATTCTGAATAAACGTTTCCAGTCCCCCAATAGTAGTGATAAGATCCCCTTCCGCATCGCCAGCCTTCCCCGAGTTGAACCGCGACCACCTGCCATGATTCTGCACTCACAATATCCTGAGATGAGTTGATCAGGCTCACCGCAAGTTATTCATGGCAGCAGTCCCAAGTAGGTACTCGGGTTCAATTCGGACAAGTTAACTATGCATCCGAGTCTTATCACAGAACGGTCTAAACAATCTAACTACCCTAGCTAATATATACTTAAGCTATAGCACATTTGACAGTCAATCAGCAGATAAACACAATCAACAATCAATTCGATCAATCACAAACAAATCCATGGACCAAACTGCTCTGATACCAATTAGTGTAACGCCCTCCCTTGTATGCATCCAAGAGAGTCGTTTGCTAAGCGGAATTAGAGTCGTTACGTCACATAAGCTAACAAAGATTCTTATTCTAAGTACAAACCCGTAAGACATTTAGAAGTTCTTATCACATCTGTTTGGACGATAAAAAATGTTTCAAGTGATTTAGAAAGAGCACGTTTGGGGCTTCGCGTGCATATAAAATAATAGTAAATCGGAGTTCTTTTGCTCATAAAAACACCACCTGTAAGGTGCACTGCAAAAATTTAAGCACATAAGTCTTTTCACAAACGTTTTCCAAAATAGCCGCTGTTCATAAGAAGTTCAAGATAAAATAAAGACGATAAAGTCTACAGTCATCCAAGAGTACCAAAATATTAAACATTACAGTCATCCAATCAATCAAACAGCAACAGTGATAATCCATGCATCAGCAAGCAACAGCAAACATCACTCCTTCAAATGCTTTTACGTCCTCCTGCCATTTTGGAAAAATAGCAGCCCCGAAGGGGTGAGAATAATCCCAGTAGTGTGGCAACAAAACCAATAATATAACAGTATTAACTAGGCACCAAATCATAAACAGTCACTTCAACATATCCTTGTTCCTTTTCCTTTTTCCTTTTCATCATATTCATATATATAGCGCATATAACGCCTTTCCTTTTCATCATATTCATATATTGCGTATATAACGCCTTTCCTTTGCGCTTTTAGCACCGTCGTGCGCGCACTTCACAGTGGAATCAAATATCCCTTGGCACCTGAGCTCCATGTGGATTCCAACTGTGGGCCTATGCGGACTGATGCCAAGTGTCCCATACCCCGGTACCTTGGGGATGCCTATATGATGCTTGCTCAAACACATGGTCCTGTACATAACTATTCTAAAACAAGGCCTATATGATCTTGATACATGCATGTCATGCTATGCTTTCACACACAAATCGTAAAAATGCGGTATGATGTAAGATGCATGCTTATATACCTTTCATATAGCCATCACGGCACATATACTTTTCATATGCGTTATGCTGCCACATAACGTCTTTACCTCATAATCATATAGCCATCACGGCACATTTTTGGCAGTTTCCTTTCATCATAATGGAACATAATACTTTTACGGAATATGGAGCATCATGTCACAATTTTATACCAGTAGTCAATAGTCACATTAGGTAATATCGCCTGACACTTACCTTGTGTGCCTTAAACAATACCAAACAGCAGCGAAGTATCTCACTTCTTAAGCGCACCTAAATCAATTACAACCAATCATTTACAGCGGCGATTTACAGCAGAAACAGTGAGCATACAGCAGCGTTTTATAGTGAAAAACAGTGAGCATACAGCAGTGTTTTACAGCAGAAAAACATTGAGCATACAGCAGCGTTTTACAGCAGGAAACAGTGACGTTTGTTCTTAAAACAGTGAGCAGAAAACAGTGAGTTGTTCTTTAAAAACAGTGGGCAGAAACAGTGATGTTTTACTTAAAACAGTGGACAGAAACAGTGACATTTTACAGCAGAAAAATAGTAGCACCTTACAGCAGAAATAGTGACCATTTTAAAACAGAAACTGTGACATTTTGGACCTTAAAACAGTGGCAGAACAGTGGCATTTGAATGTTAGAACAGTGACATAATCAATGGCATTTGAACCTCAAAACGGTGGCATAAGTAGTGTTATTTGTGCATCAAAACAGTGGCATGAATGGTAACATTTAATCATTAAAACAGTGACATTAGTGGTGATATTTGCACATCAAAAACAGTGACAAAGGGAGTGGTTTTTGAACATTAAAACAGTGACATGAATGATACATTTGAACATCCAAAACAGTGATATAAAATCATGATTTTTAGACATTAAAACAGTGGCATAAATAGTGATTCTTGATCATCAAAACAGTGGCAAAATGGGAGTATTTAGACACCAATACAGTGGCATAGAGGATAGTGTTTGAACATCAAGGTGGTGGTTATTTTATGCAGAAACAGTGGCTCATTAAGTACTAAAACAGTGAGTGTTTTTGGTGCAAAACAGTGACATATGTGGCATTAAAACAGTGAGCATTTTATGCAGAAACAGTGGCACATAATGGACTAAAACAGTGAGCATTTTATGCAGAAACAGTGAGTATTATGTGCAGAAACAGTGGCATCAAAATGGTGAGCTTGTGGCAACCGAAACAGTGGCGTATGCATTCTCAAAACAGTGGCACTTTTATACAAAACAGTGGCATCAAGATGGCGCTCTTGTAAAAGTGAAACAGTGGCCTATTCATCCTCAAATAGTGGCACATTCATAGAGAAACAGTGGCATATATCCTCAAAACAGTGGCATATTCATACAAAAACAGTGGTATTAACTTAAGCATAACCATGAGACTTTCATGCATACAAATCCTCATAAAATAGCTCCATCCTTATTCCTTTACCATACTCATTCAAGAATCCAAAACAAAACACTTTCAAAGAGACATTCAAGAACACACATGATTACACACCATGAAAGAGGTCTAAGTTCTAGGCTTACCTCTTGTAGCACACACTTCTTGCTCACACACCACACCTTTCTAGTTCTACCAACAACAAGTCCACCCTTCCTAGAGATGATTTATGCGCATTAATGGTGAGGAGGAGCAACTTGGACAGCTTCCAAAAGGTGAGGAATCAAGACTAAATAGTGAGGGGAAAGTGAGGAGAAAAGGTTGCACTTGCAATGATGAAGCATCATGAAAATTCTGGTTGCTTGTAGAAGTGGGGCTGCACACAAGGTTTGAACAAGCAAGGAGCTTGCTTCTTGCACACTCTAGGCACATGCAAGGAGGTGAAAGAGGGAGGTTCAGATCTGAATGCTACCTAAGTCAGAACTTTCTTGCACAAACAGCCAAGTCTTGCGCACATGGTGGAGTGGAGGGAGGTGTCATCAAGAGCACAGATTTGTGGCAGCCTAAACTCTGATTTGGAGCAGTCCTTGTGCGCATATGATGATGAAGATGCAGCCCCAAAACCCTACTTTTGATGCATGTGGAAGCAAGGGCATATTTGCCTCATGATGGACTGCCAAAAGCAAGCAAAAATCTGCACATTTCAGCCTCATGATGGAAGGTGTAAGGTGGTTCTCCAAGTCAACACTCAAAGGCAGATTTGTGTCATAAGGAAATCTGATCTATGCCCCTCCATGTGCGCCAAAGTGAGGTGTATGCAGCCCAAAATGATGCTAAGGAGTACATGTGTCTTCTATGCAATGAAGTTGAACTCAAATGGTGCACAAGCAAGGAGTGATGTGGCGGTCAAACAAGGAGAAAGTTGGCAGATTTTCAAAGTCCCAATTACTCTCTTATGCGCATGAAATGAGGAGTGAAATACATCTAGTCATGTGAAGGTTCCTTGGTACACAAACATCCATGTTGGACAAGGCTTAGGGGAGGTAAAAGTGGGTTCAACATTGGGCTGAACATGATTGACCCAAAAGCCTCCTTGGGCCAATGGCCACACACACAAAGAATCCAATCACACAAGTCCAATAGTGACAAGTCCACACACACTAGCCCACTTCCAAAGTCCAATAAACACTAAAGCCTTCTAACACACACTCACATTACCCATATGATTTTAATAAATTTCACATGCCTACATAAGCACCCTCCTATGATTTAATTTAAATACTTACCTTAGTCTTATCCAAGGATAAAGATCAACAATTCGCAAGCCATCACACATAAACCATCAATCCGAAATCTACACATGCATCTATAACATATAGTACTTAAGTATTTTACTAATTATGCGGGATGTTACACTCTCCCCACCAAAAAGGAATTTTGTCCGCAAAATAAACTTACTTAAGAGCTAAACAGTTCTGGATAGCGTTTCTGAATGTCGTCCTCGCGCTCCCAAGTGGCTTCAGCTGCCGATCTGTTGTTCCATAATGCTTTCACCAAAGGAATCTCTTTAGAACGGAGTCGCTTGACGGATCTTTCAAGAATTTGGTATGGTTGCACTTGATACGTCAGATTTTCCTTTTGTTCCACTTCTTCCGGCTGTAACACGTGAGATGGATCAGAGAGATACCTCCGTAGCTGTGACACATGAAATACATTGTGAATTCCTGACAGATTGGGTGGTAAAGCCAACCGGTATGCAGACTGTCCAATCCGGTCCATAATCAGATACGGTCCTAAGTACCGTGGACTTAACTTCTTAACTCCCATTCTCCTTCCGAGTCTCGATGTAGGTGTGATTCTCAAAAATACATGATCTCCGACTTCGAAAGATAGGGGCTTATGACGCTTGTCGTAATAACTCTTCTGTCTGGCATGAGCCCACTGCATATTTTCTCGAATCTTCTTTACTTGTTCGGATGTTTCTTGAAGTAGATCGGGTCCTAACATACTTCGCTCACCCACTTCAGTCCAGCATAAAGGGGATCTGAATTTTCTCCCATACAAAGCTTCGTACGGTGCCATCTGAATACTGGAGTGGTAACTGTTGTTGTAAGCAAACTCAATCAAGGAGAGGTAATTATCCCAGCTGCCTCCTAACTCCAAAACACATGCTCGCAACATGTCCTCTAAAGCTTGAACAGTGAGCTATTTTATGATGACTTGTATGCATGAGTTATAGAATGAAAGTCTCATGGTTATGTTTAAGTTCATGCCACTGTTTTGAGGAGAAATATGCCACTGTTTCCCTATGAAGGTGCCACTGTTTTGAGGCTAAGAAATGTCACTGTTTCGGTTTCACAAGATCACCATTTTGATGCCACTGTTTCTGCACACATATGCCACTGTTTTAGTGCTTCACATGCCACTGTTTCTGCATAAAATGCTCACTGTTTTAATGCCACATATGTCATTGTTTTGCACCAAAAACACTCACTGTTTTAGTACTTATGAGCCACTGTTTCTGCATAAGATAACCATCATCTTGATGTCCAAACACTACCCTTTATGCCACTGTATTGGTGTCTAAATACTCCCATTTTGCCACTGTTTTGATGATCAAGAATCACTATTTATGCCACTGTTTTAATGTCTAAAAATCATGATTTATATCACTGTTTTGGATGTTCAAATGTATCATTCATGCCACTGTTTTAATGTTCAAAAAACCACTCCCTTTGCCACTATTTTTGATGTGCAAATATCACCACTAATGTCACTGTTTTAATGATTAAATGTTACCATTCATGCCACTGTTTTGATGAACAAATAACACTACTTATGCCACTGTTTTGAGGTTCAAATGCCATTGATTATGTCACTGTTTTAACATTCAAATGTCACTGTTCTGCCACTGTTTTAAGGTCCAAAATGTCACTGGCTCTGTTTTAAAACGTTCACTGTTCTGCTGCAAGGTGCTACTGTTTTTCTGCTGTAAAACGTCACTGTTTCTGCCCACTGTTTTTAAGGAGAACGTCACTGTTTCTGCCCACTGTTTTTAAGGAAAAAGGCACTGTTTCTGCTCACTGTTTTAAGAACAAACGTCACTGTTTTCTGCTGTAAAACACTGTTGTATGCTCACTGTTTCTCTGCTGTAAAACACTGCTGTATGCTCACTGTTTTCCACTGTAAAACGCTGCTGTATGCTCACTGTTTCTGCTGTAAATCGCCGCTGTAAATGATTGGTTGTAATTGATTTAGGTGCGCTTAAGAAGTGAGATACTTCGCTGCTGTTTGGTATTGTTTAAGGCACGCAAGGTAAGTGTCAGGCGATATTACCTAATGTGACTATTAACTACTGGTATAAAATTGTGACATGATGCTCCATATTCTGTAAAAGTATTATGTTCCTTATGATGAAAGGAAACTGCCAAAAATGTGCCGTGATGGCTATATGATTATGAGGTAAAGACGTTATGTGGCAGCATAACGCATATGAAAAGTATATGTGCCGTGATGGCTATATGAAAGGTATATAAGCATGCACCTTACATCATACCGCATTTTTGTACGTTTTGTGTGTGAAAGCATAGCATGGCATGCATGTACCAAGAGCATATAGGTCTTGCTTTTTAGAATAGTTATGTACAGGACCATGTGTTTGAGCAAGCATCATATAGGCATCCCCAAGGTACCGGGGTATGGGACACTTGGCATCAGTCCGCATAGGCCCACAGTTGGAATCCACATGGAGCTCAGGTGCCAAGGGATATTTGATTCCACTGTGAAGTGCGCGCACGACGGTGCTAAAAGCGCAAAGGAAAGGCGTTATATACGCAATATATGAATATGATGAAAAGGAAAGGCGTTATATGCGCTATATATATGAATATGATGAAAAGGAAAAAGGAAAAGGAACAAGGATATGTTGAAGTGACTGTTTATGATTTTGTGCCTAGTTAATACTGTTATATTACTGGTTTTGTTGCCACACTACTGGGATTATTCTCACCCCTTCGGGGCTGCTATTTTTCCAAAATGGCAGGAGGACGTAAAAGCATTTGAAGGAGTGATGTTTTGCTGTTGCTTGCTGATGCATGGATTATCACTGTTGCTGTTTGATTAATTGGATGACTGTAATGATTAATATTTTGGTACTCTTGGATGACTGTAGACTTTATCATCTCTATTTTACCTTGAACTTTTATGAACAGCGGCTGTTTTGGAAAACGTTTGTGAAAGGAATTTTGAAAGACTTATCTGCTGAAATTTTTTACAGTGCACCTTACGGGTGGTGTTTTTATGAGCAAACGAACCCTGATTTACTATTATTTTATATGCACGCGAAGCCCCAAACGTGCTCTTTCTAAATCACTTGAAATATTTTTTATCGTCCAAACAGAAGTGATAAGAATTGTAGAAACGTGTTTCGGATTTGACATGTATATATATAAGAATCTCTGTTAGCTCATGTGACGTTAACGACTCTAATTCCGCTTAGCAAACGACTCTCTTGGATGCATACAAGGGAGGGCGTTACACTAATTGGTATCAGAGCCATGTTAGTTCCATGGATTTGCTTGTGATTGATTGAATTGATTGTTGATTGTGTTTATCTGCTGATTGACTGTCTAAATGTGCTATAGTTTAAGTGTTTGAGACTAGGGTAGTTAGATTGTTAGGACCGTTCTGTGATATGACACGGATGCATAGCTAACTTGTCCGAATTGAACACGAGTACCTACTGGGGACTGCTGCCATGAATAACTTGCGGTGAGCCTGATCAACTCATCTCAGGATATTGTGAGTGCAGAATCATGGCAGGTGGTCGCGGTTCAACTCGGGGAAGGCTGGCGTTGCGGAAGGGGATCTTATCACTACTATTGGGGGACTGGCAACGTTTATTCAGAATATGAGCCAAGAATGGCGCGACCATAGGCAACCGAATCAGAACCCACCCCCACTGCATGACAATGCAGAAGAAATTGCCCGTCGGAGGTTGAAAGACTTCCGCAACTTCCAACCACCTACCTTTGAGGATGAATAGGCCACTGTTTTGAGAATGCATATGCCACTGTTTCGGTTGGACAAGCTCACCATTTTGATGCCACTGTTTTGTATAAAATGCTCACTGTTTTAGTGCATCACATGCCACTGTTTCTGCATAAAATGCTCACTGTTTTAATACCATACATGTTACTGTTTTGCACCAAAAATACTCACTGTTTTAGTACTTAAGGAGCCACTGTTTCTGCATAAATAACCACCCTATTGATGTTCAAACCCCACTATGTATGCTCACTGTTTTAATGTCCAAAAATCATGATTTATGCCACTGTTTTAATCACCATTTATGCCACTGTCTTAATGTTCAAAAATCTCTCTTTATGCCACTGTTTTGATGTGCAAATACCTATACCTATGTCACTATTTCATGTTCAAATGTACCATTCATGCCACTGTTTTGATGCACAAATAACACTACTTATGCCACTGTTTTGAGGTTCAAATGCCATTGACTATGTCACTGTTTTAACATTCACGATAAAAAATATTTCAAGTGATTAAGAAAGAGCACATTGAGGGCTTCGCGTGCATATAAAATAATAGTAAATCGGAGTTCGTTTGCTCATAAAAACACCACCCGTAAGGTGCACTGTAAAAACTTCAGCACATAAGTCTTTCAAAATACCTTTCACAAATGTTTTCCAAAATAGCCGCTGTTCATAAAAGTTCAAGGTAAAATAAAGATGATAAAGCCTACAGTCATCCAAGAGTATCAAAATATTAAACATTACAGTCATCCATCAATCAAACAGCAACAGTTATAATAACTGTAGAAACGCTTTTCGGATTTGAATTTATAAGAATCTTTGTTAGCTCATGTGACGTTAACGACTCTAATTCCGCTTAGCAAACGACTCTCTTGGATGCATACAAGGGAGGGCGTTACACTAATTGGTATGCATCCAAGAGAGTCGTTTGCTAAGCGGAATTAGAGTCGTTAACGTCACATGAGCTAACAAAGATTCTTATAAATTCAAATCCGAAAAGCGTTTCTACAGTTCTTATCACTTCTTTTTGGACGATAAAAAATATTTCAAGTGATTAAGAAAGAGCACGTTGAGGGCTTCGCGTGCATATAAAATAATAGTAAATCGGAGTTCGTTTGCACATAAAAACACCACCCGTAAGGTGCACTGTAAAAACTTCAGCACATAAGTCTTTCAAAAATTCCTTTCACAAACGTTTTCCAAAATAGCCGCTGTTCATAAAAGTTCAAGATAAAATAGAGATGATAGAGTCTACAGTTATCCAAGAGTACCAAAATATTAATCATTACAGTCATCCAATCAATCAAACAGCAACAGTGATAATCCATGCATCAGCAAGCAACAGCAAAACATCACTCCTTCAAATGCTTTTACGTCCTCCTGCCATTTTGGAAAAATAGCAGCCCCGAAGGGGTGAGAATAATCCCAGTAGTGTGGCAACAAAACCAGTAATATAACAGTATTAACTAGGCACCAAATCATAACAGTCACTTCAATATATCCTCGTTCCTTTTCCTTTTTCCTTTTCATCATATTCATATATATAGCGCATATAACGCCTTTCCTTTTCATCATATTCATATATTGCGTATATAACGCCTTTCCTTTGCGCTTTTAGCACCGTCGTGCGCGCACTTCACAGTGGAATCAAATATCCCTTGGCACCTGAGCTCCATGTGGATTCCAACTGTGGGCCTATGCGGACTGATGCCAAGTGTCCCATACCCCGGTACCTTGGGGATGCCTATATGATGCTTGCTCAAACACATGGTCCTGTACATAACTATTCTAAAAAGCAAGTCCTATATGCTCTTGGTACATGCATGCCATGCTATGCTTTCACACACAAAACGTACAAAAATGCGGTATGATGTAAGGTGCATGCTTATATACCTTTCATATAGCCATCACGGCACATATACTTTTCATATGCGTTATGCTGCCACATAACGTCTTTACCTCATAATCATATAGCCATCACGGCACATTTTTGGCAGTTTCCTTTCATCATAAGGAACATAATACTTTTACGGAATATGGAGCATCATGTCACAATTTTATACCAGTAGTTAATAGTCACATTAGGTAATATCGCCTGACACTTACCTTGCGTGCCTTAAACAATACCAAACAGCAGCGAAGTATCTCACTTCTTAAGCGCACCTAAATCAATTACAACCAATCATTTACAGCGGCGATTTACAGCAGAAACAGTGAGCATACAGCAGCGTTTTACAGTGGAAAACAGTGAGCATACAGCAGTGTTTTACAGCAGAGAAACAGTGAGCATACAGCAGTGTTTTACAGCAGAGAAACGGTGAGCATACAGCAGTGTTTTACAGCAGAGAAACAGTGAGCATACAGCAGTGTTTTACAGCAGAAAACAGTGACGTTTGTTCTTAAAACAGTGAGCAGAAACAGTGACTTTTTCCTTAAAAACAGCGGGCAGAAACAGTGACGTTCTCCTTAAAAACAGTGGGCAGAAACAGTGACGTTTTACTTAAAAACAGTGGACAGAAACAGTGGCATTTGAATGTTAAAACAGTGACATAGTCAATGGCATTTGAACCTCAAAACAGTGGCATAAGTAGTGTTATTTGTGCATCAAAACAGTGGCATGAATGGTTGCATTTGAACATGAAACAGTGACATAGGTAGAGGTATTTGCACATCAAAACAGTGGCATGAATGGTTGCATTTGAACATGAAACAGTGACATAGGTAGAGGTTTTTGCACGTCAAAACAGTGGCATAAAGAGAGATTTTTGAACATTAAGACAGTGGCATAAATGGTGATTAAAACAGTGGCATAAATCATGATTCTTGGACATTAAAATAGTGAGTATTTTTGGTGCAAAACAGTGACATATGTGACATCAAAACAGTGGCACTTTCATACAAAACAGTGGCATCAAGATGGTGCTCTTGTAAAACTGAAACAGTGGCCTATTCATCCTCAAACAGTGGCACATTCATAGAGAAACAGTGGCATATATATCCTCAAAACAGTGGCATATTCATTCCAAAACAGTGGCATTAACTCAAACATAACCATGGGACTTTCATTCTATAACTCATGCATACAAGTCATCATAAAATAGCTCCATCCTTATACTTTAACCATGCTCAATCAAGAATCCAATACAAGACATATTCAAGGAGACATTCAAGAACACACATGATTACACACCATGAAGAGGTATCAAAATGGTGAGCTTGTCCAACCGAAACAGTGGCGTATGCATTCTCAAAATAGTGGCACTTTTATACAAAACAGTGGCATCAAGATGGTGCTCTTGTAAAACTGAAACAGTGGCCTATTCATCCTCAAATAGTGGCACATTCATAGAGAAACAGTGGCATATATCCTCAAAACAGTGGCATATTCATACAAAAACAGTGGCATTAACTTAAGCATAACCATGGGACTTTCATGCATACAAATCCTCATAAAATAGCTCCATCCTTATTCTTTTACCATACTCATTCAAGAATCCAAAACAAAACATATTCAAGGAGACATCTCATGCACTCACATGGTTACACACAATGAAGAGGTCTAAGTTCAAGGCTTACCTCTTGTAGCACACACTTCTTGCTCACACACCACACCTTTCTAGCTCTACTTCACAACAAGTCCCCACTTCCTAGGGTGATCTATGTGCATAAATGGTGAGGAGGAGCAACTTAGGACAACTTCCAAGGTTGAGTAGCAAGGCTGAACGGTGAGGGAAAGTAAGGAGAAAAACTTACACTTGCTTGGGGTATAGGCCACGGTTTGGATGGTGAGGGAAGGAGAGTTGGTTTAGTCTTTCTTTCTTTCTCCAAGTGCTTGTGTGTTCGGCTAGAGAGGGAGGAGGAGGAGGAGATGTTGGCTGAACTTGTGCAAAGTGAGGGAGAGTCCCTCTTGTGCGCACATCTTAAGGAAAGGTGAGGGGAGGTTGCAATGATTAAACATCATGAAAATTCTGGTTGCTTGAAGAAGTGGGGCTGCACACAAGGTTTGAACAAGCAAGGAGCTTGCTTCTTGCACACTCTAGGCACATGCAAGGAGGTGAAAGAGGGGGGTTCAGATCTGAATGTTGTCCCACCTAAGTCAGAATTTTAAACATAAACAACCAAACCATGCGCACAAGGTGAGGTGGGAGGGAGTTTGTAGATTTTTCCTCCACACAAGGCACATGTAATCCGCCCAAAATCCTTCTTTTTCTGCATGTGTAAGCAAGGACAGTTTTGGTTCATGATGGACTGCCAAAAGCATGCAAAAATCTGCACATTTCAGCCTCATGATGGAAGGTGTAAGGTGGTTCTCCAAGTCAACACTCAAAGGCAGATTTGGTGTCATAAAAATCTGCTCCATGACACCTCCATGTGCGCCTAAAATGAAGAAGGATGCAGCCTTTGTGCGCACATGATGGGGGGGAAATGCAGCCCAAAATAATTCTAAATAGTACATGTGTCTTCCATGCAATGAAGTTGAAATCAAGTGATGCACAAGCAAGGTGATGTGGCGGTCAAACAAGAGGAAAGTTGGCAGATTTTTCTAAGCCTTTCCTATCCTTTTATGCGCATGAAAGGGTGGTAAAAAGATTGCCAAGTGAAGGTTCCTTGGTACACAAGACAACCTTGTTGGACAAGGCTTAGGGGAGATAAGTGTGGACACAACTTTGGGCTGAACATGATTGATCCAAGAGCCTCCTTGGGCCATTGGCCACACACACAAAGAACCCAATCACACAAGTCCAATAGTGACAAGTCCACACACACTAGCCCACTTCCAAAGTCCTATAAACACAAAAGCCTTCTAACACACACTCAAATTACTCACATGATTTTAATAAATTTCACATGCCTACATATGCACCCTCCTATGATTTAATTTAAATACTTACCTTAGTCTCATCCAAGGATAAGGTCAAACAATTCGCAAGCCACCAAAAAATCAAATTCTACATATGCACCTATATCATTATAATACTTATGTATTTTACTAATTATGCGGGATGTTACACTCTCCCCACCAAATAGGAATTTTGTCCGCAAAATAAACTTACTTAAGAGCTAAACAGTTCTGGATAGCGTTTCTGAATGTCGTTCTCGCGCTCCCAAGTGGCTTCAGCTGTCGATCGGTTGTTCCATAATACTTTCACCAAAGGAATCTCTTTGGAACGGAGTCGCTTAATGGATCTTTCAAGAATTTGGAACGGTTGCACTTGATACGTTAGATTTTCCTTTAGTTCCACTTCTTCCGGCTGTAAAACATGAGATGGATCAGAGAGATACCTCCGTAGCTGTGACACATGAAATACATTGTGAATTCCTGATAGATTGGGTAGTAAAGCCAACCGGTATACAGACTCTCCAATCCGGTCCATAATCAGATACGGTCCTAAGTACCGTGGACTTAACTTCTTTACTCCCATTCTCCTTCCGAGTCCCGATGTAGGTGTGATTCTCGAAAATACAAGGTCTCCGACTTCGAAAGATAGAGGCTTATGACGCTTGTCGTAATAACTCTTCTGTCTGGCCTGAGCCCGCTGCAAATTTTTCCGAATCTTCTTTACCTGTTCGGATGTTTCTTGAATTAGATCAGGTCCTAACATACTTCGCTCACCCACTTCAGTCCAGCATAAAGGGGATCTGCATTTTCTCCCATACAGAGCTTCGTACGGTGCCATCTGAATACTGGAGTGGTAACTGTTGTTGTAAGCAACTCAATCAACGAAAGATAATTATCCCAGCTGCCTCCTAACTCCAGAACACACGCTCGTAACATGTCCTCTAATGCTTGAATGGTGCGTTCTGTCTGTCCATCGGTCTGTGGATGATAAGCAGTACTCAATCTCAAGTGGGTCCCTAAAGCTCTTTGAAAAGATTCCCAGAACTTGGATGTAAACTTGGGATCACGATCACTGACAATACTAGTGGGAACTTCGTGCAGCTTCACAATCTCCTGCAGGTAAATTCTGGCAAGCCTCTCTGTATTATACGTGGTTCTAACACGCAAGAAATGAGCTGACTTCGTTAAACGATCGACAATCACCCAGATAGCATCATATCCTTCTCGCGTCCGAGGAAGTCCAACTACAAAATCCATCGCAATACTGTCCCACTTCCATTCGGGAATCTCCAAGTATCATACTCATCCTTTACAACATCTTGGTTGCCAACCAAATCGCGAACTAACTCTTCATCTTTCTGAGCCTCCTTAATTCTACTGATCAATTCATTCTCTACCTTTATATTCCCCAATCTTATGCTATTCCCTCTCTCGTCTACAGATAAGTTCAAATATCGAAAGGCCTCAAACAAGCTCAATTCTTCCATCATCAAAGTTGCCGTGTGCAATGTCTTCCTACTCAGGGCGTCAGCTACCACGTTTGCCTTTCCTGGGTGGTATTTAAGTCCAAAATCATAGTCCTTCAGAAATTCCATCCACCGTCGTTGCCGCATATTCAGCTCCTTCTGGTCGAACAAATACTTCAAACTCTTATGATTGCTGAACATGTCAAACTGCGAACCATACAAGTGGTGCCTCCAGATTTTAAGTGCGAACACTATAGCTGCTAATTCCAAATCGTGCGTAGGATAATTTCTTCGTGAAGCTTTAGTTGTCGAGGTGCATAAGCTACCGCCATACGATCCTGCATCAACACGCATCCAAGTCCTTTCAGCGACGCATCACAGTATACTTCGAACTTCCGGGTAG
>JAVKPL010012793.1:0-63768 GCA_032173675.1 Gastrolobium villosum | reverse complement strand
ATTGAATTGTTTTCGACGGAAATCCCTTTCCGTGGAAAATCTTCGACGGAATCATTTTCCGTCGAAGATTTCATAAAAATTCATTTCTTTTTGAATTTTTTTTTTGGAATTGTTTTCGACGGAATTCCATTTCCGTGGAAAATCTTCGACGGATCATTTTTCCGTCGAAGATTTCATAAAAATTCATTTTTTTTTTAAATTTTTTTTTAATTGTTTTCGACGGAATTCCATTTCGGTGGAAAATCTTCGACGGAATCATTTTTCCGTCGAAGATTTCATAAAAATTCATTTCTTTTTGAATTTTTTTTTTGGAATTGTTTTCGACGGAATCATTTTTCCGTCGAAGATTTCATAAAAATTAATTTCTTTTTTAGTTTTTTTATTGAATTGTTTTCGACGGAAATCCTTTTCCGTGGAAAATCTTCGACGGAATCATTTTCCATCGAAGATTTCATAAAAATTCATTTCTTTTTGATTTTTTTTTTGGAATTGTTTTCGACGGAATTCCTTTTCCGTGGAAAATCTTCGACGGATCATTTTTCCGTCGAAGATTTCATAAAAATTCATTTCTTTTTGAAATTTTTTTTT
Source organism: Gastrolobium villosum (assembly GCA_032173675.1). Lineage (NCBI taxonomy): Eukaryota > Viridiplantae > Streptophyta > Magnoliopsida > Fabales > Fabaceae > Gastrolobium > Gastrolobium villosum. The sequence continues at coordinate 63,180 of JAVKPL010012793.1, read as the reverse complement.
AATTGTTTTCGACGGAATTCCATTTCCGTGGAAAATCTTCGACGGAATCATTTTTCCGTCGAAGATTTCATAAAAATTAATTTCTTTTTTGATTTTTTTTATTGAATTGTTTTCGACGGAAATCCCTTTCCGTGGAAAATCTTCGACGGAATCATTTTCCGTCGAAGATTTCATAAAAATTCATTTCTTTTTGAATTTTTTTTTTTTGGAATTGTTTTTGACGGAATTCCATTTCCGTGGAAAGTCTTCGACGGAATCATTTTTCCTTCGAAGATTTCATAAAAATTAATTTCTTTTTTGATTTTTTTTTATTGAATTGTTTTCGACGGAAATCCCTTTCCGTGGAAAATCTTCGACGGAATCATTTTCCGTCGAAGATTTCATAAAAATTCATTTCTTTTTGAATTTTTTTTTTGGAATTGTTTTCGACGGAATTCCATTTCCGTAGAAAATCTTCGACGGAATCATTTTCCGTCGAAGATTTCATAAAAATTCATTTCTTTTTGAATTTTTTTTTTAATTGTTTTCGACGGAATTCCATTTCCGTGGAAAATCTTCGACGGAATCATTTTTGCGTCGAAGATTTCATAAAAATTAATTTCTTTTTTGATTTTTTTTTATTGAATTGTTTTCGACGGAAATCCCTTTCCGTGGAAAATCTTCGACGGAATCATTTTCCGTCGAACATTTCATAAAAAATAATTTCTTTTTGATTTTTTTTTTCAATTATTTTCGACGGAATTCCCTTTCCGTGGAAAATCTTCGACGGAATCATTTTTCCGTCGAATATTTCATAAAAATTAATTTCTTTTTGATTATTTTTTTTATATTGTTTTCGACGGAATAATTTTTCCGTGGAAAATCTTTGACGGAATTCCTTTTCCGTGGAAAATCTTCGACGGAATCACAATTCCGTCGAAATATCATTAAATTTATTTCATTTTTATTTATTGTTTTCAAATTATTTTCGACGGAATTTTTTTTCCGTAGAAAATTTTCGACGGAATCACAATTCCGTCGAATATTTTTTACGGAACTTAATTTCCGTCAAAAATTATCGACGAAATACATTTTCCGTTGAAATTTCCGTCTTTAATTTGGACGGAATATTTTCCGTCGAAAATTTCCGTCGAAAATTTCCACTTTTCTAGTATGGTGCCGGAGAAAGTTGAATGGGGTACCTCCTCGCAATGTACCAAAAAAAAGGGGATGACAAGGAGTTTATCAAAAAAAAAAAAAAAAAAAAGGGGGATGAGAAGGCATCAAAGGTAAGATCAGATGATAAAAACCTTCTTTAAGCACTCAGCCTCCCAATCTGAAGCACGTGATTGTTAACAGAGTTGGGAAAAAAGTTAACAAATATGCTTAATTGTTAAAATTACAGAACAAAAGGAGGTTAATTGCAACAATCAAAAGTTTAAGGACCAAAGTACAATGTGCTAATGTATAATTTAGACTAATATTTATTTGAAAAAAGAAAAAAGTTTATTCACAAATTTATATTAATTACTTGAATTGTAACTGTGTTAATACCATAATTAAGTTAATACATCAGATGCACACTAAATGTTACACACAGTATCAAAATCTGGTTCGAGCATTGTCAAATTCATTATGGGGGGAAGCTTTTCCAATACCATTTTTTTCATTCCCAAAGCTTGAATTCGAGACCTTTGGATAAGAAGAACAAACTCATTATTACTTGAACCAATAATTATTGGCATAGAGACATATGCTTTTAAATACCTTATAGTCTAGATTAATATTCAAATCAATGGAGTTCTAATTTTGTGCATTAGATGGGTAATTTATTATTTATAAATTAATATTAATAAGGAAAATATGATAATCTTAACGAAACATGTAAGGTGAAATCGAAATATCAGGTTTAGGAGCGGGAATGTAGTGCTCCGGGAGCATTATTGATTGGGTGGGACGGAAGAGAGAGAAAGAAAGAAAAAGTTGGAGAGAGAAAATAGAAAAATAAAAGAGAAAAATAAAAATTTAATATAAGTGTTACATTCTTATTGGAAGGACCACAAAGACCTGGATCATAATAAATTTTTCACATGTTTAGATCCTCCTATTCATGCTCATCTTTATTTTAGTTGCATTTTTATTTTGTTTTATTTTTTGTTCTTTTAATACTCGAACTTTTCGAAAAATAAGTTCTTGGTTTAAGTGATAATTAATTAGCAAGATAATAATCATCCAGAATCGACACTTTACTTCACTTTGTATTACTTATTTCACCCGTACTAAGGGTCGTTTGGATGGATTTTTTTTCTCCAAAAGCTGTTTTTTTTTTCTTGAAAAAAGTACTTCTCAGTTTTCGTTCATTTGGATAGCTACTTCTAAAAAAAAGTAGAAGTCACAAAAAAAGCCAAAAATTTACTTTTTCCAGAAGCTAAAAATTTTAACTTCTAAAAAAAGCAGAAGTCAAAAGTCATATATTTTTTAAAAAAAAAATTAAATATTTTTATAAAAATATATATAGCTTTAACTTTTGTAAAATGGACTTCTAAAATAAGGAAGAGATAAATTTTTTTTTTTTTAGAAGTATAAACAAACAGGCTCTAATTATTTTAATCTAGTCAATTCACTTAAGATCATTTAATACATCAATTTCAATAATCTCATGAAAAAATTTAACCGATAAATCTAAAAACAAAACAAAAAAGGACTTATAAAAATTTAAACATAAGATTTAATTTATGCAATTTAATCATATAAATTCAAATTACATTAATACAAATAATTTCAAATTTTAGTTGATTTAAACACAACCCTTAAGAATCAAAAATGATGACGTAGCATGGAGGCCCAATCACAACCGCAGTTTGCTGTCATCGTAGATACCTAGATCTACTTTGTACTTTCCCTCCTATCTTATTAAGCTTTACCCTCAATTATTCGGGAATATTTTTAATATTATGAATGTACCGAATTCGATACATTCGTATATTAAATAGGAAAAAATTGAAGGAATATAAAAATATATATATATCAAAAAAATAAGTGTAAAAGTGAAAAAAATTATATGTTTCAGGAAATGAATATACCGAATTTGATACACAAATTTGCTTCAATTATTCATGAAAAAATTACGTGCACGTTTAAGTTTGACGTTAAAAAAGTAAGACTCCTTTTAAGGAAAAGATACATTTTTTTTTTCAAATGGTGTATAAAGTTTTAAAACCAATTGTTTTTTATAATACTTAAATAAACTTAGAATTTCTAAATTGATTTTTTTAATCTTAATTTCTCCGTAATCTAAGTAACAAGGAAGTTGGTGAAACAAATTTAACGCGGAATAGTACAAGGAAGGAAACACGTACAACATAATTCTTTTAATTTTTTAAGTAATATTATTATCAAATATAAATTACCTAACAATTAATACGTGTAATAATTAGGGGTGCTAACGGGTCGAGCCGAGCCGAGCTTTGATCTTAACGGGTCAAGCCTGTATTTAAACGTGTCCGACTATATATATCATGAATATAATATTGGCATGTGGCCTGGTTTATTTACAAAAAATAAAAGTGTGAAGCTTGTCTTAGCCTGTTAGCATGTTAAAGAATAAAAATAAGAGAACAAAAATCCACAAAAAATCAATTTTCAGATAGAAACCTTAGCTTCCAATTTGCAGCAATAATTTACAAAATCTACAATAAATAAATAAAAATTAAAGTGAGAGAAGGTAGATAACAAGTTATATTATCTTAGCCCATTATACAAAAAAGTGCCAACAAAAATAAAAATAAAAAATAAAAAATAAAAAAATAAAATAAATTGACACAAACGAGCAATGCAAGTAACGAATTTTTTGTGGGTTTGTTTGTATAAAGGAGGATGAAGGATAATATAGCACAACACTAGTAATTCCATAAATATACATAAATTCAATATATATCCAAATAGCATAATATACAACAAAATCATTCAAAAAAATCTGTTAAACCAATAAAATGGGGTGAAATAAATTGATGAGAGAAAGAGTTATTACAAGTAGTATAAAAAATATAAATAAATATTTATATACTAAAAATAAATGAAATCTAAGGCTTTTTTATTAAACGAGCTTTTTTACAAGTTCATATTATTAAATATATATTTATATATACCACCTATAGTAATGATCCACCAAGTCCCAACGGAAGCCAAAGTACGAAAAGGAGTTGGTGATACAAACTTAACGCGTAATAAACATGAGGTTTATCTATGGGAAATTACATGTAATCTCAAGATGTGTCTTTTTTTTCTACTTTTTTTCTTTTTTAAAAAATTTATGTACCTCACTTTATTTATCTTATAACATAAGATAACTATTCTCCTATTACATGAGAGAAGAAAAGCCCTTTATTTATTGGCACAAACTTAACGAGTAATAATGAGGTTTATTTATTTTTTATGGGAATAACACGGTGGTAGAACCACGTTGGTGCTAGAAGGTGCCTTGACACCGGCTAATTTAGCCACGTTTCTTTAACTACATTTGAAACGTGGCAAATCATGTTTCCAATTTTTTGAAAATTAGCCACGTTTTCTTCGTAGCTATATAACTGCGGCACCAGCTGAATTTTTTCGCACTAGCTTAAATGCCTTGCTAGCTCCGCCACTGGAATAACATCTATCCTTTAAAAGAGTATAAGCTTATATCATTTTCGATCATAAACGTTGATTTCCGTTCATCAATAGTTATAATTTATTGGATCAAAATTATTAATTAATTAATAATAAATTTGGCCCATTAAGTTTGATCCAATATATTATAACTGTTGATAAACGAAAATCAACGATCAGGATCTAAAATGATATAAAGTTATATCCTTTAAAAAGGATATATGTTTTTTTCTTTTTTGATATAAATAAAAATAAATGAAATCTATATTTCTTATATGGGAAAAATGTTTATCCTTTTAAATGACACAACTTATATCCTTTCACTCTCACAAAGAGGTGAGACCCATACCTTTATTTTTTTTTTCAACTCTCTATTAGGGTTTTTTTCTCTATCTCTTACTCTCTTTAAAATGACACAACTTTACATCCTTTAAAATGACACACACTTTACCCTTCTTATATATATATATTTATATGAATTGTATATATTTTTATGTGTAAAAAATAAATTATAAATGAGAAATATTAATCTCTAAACATGGATTAGGGATCATACCCTCTTTGCCTAGAGTTTGCAACATTAATAATTTAATGTTAATTATTATTAATTAACATTGTACATTGTACAAACTACAAAAATTAAATTAAATAAATAGAGATCGTTGAGGAAGATAAGGTTACAGAACAGAACACAGCTCAGAGAAACAGACACACAGAGAGAGAAACAGATAGAGAAAGAGAGAGACTCAGAGGGGGAGAGAGAGAGAATTAGAAAGAGAGAGAGAGAGAGACATCGAAGATGGGACTCTGCTTTGGTTGCTTTGGTGGAGGCGACAAGCGTATGACCAAGGAAGAAGAGAGATTGGCCTCTGAAGAAGCGCGTAACAGAGCTGCTGAAGCCGCTCAGAAAAGGTTTAGCTTTATACCCTTTTCTCAAAATTCCCTTTTTCTTTTTTTGTAAATTTCATGAATAGTCTATGATCTTAACCACTGAATTCTCTGCAAGTTTTTAAATTTTTTTATTAACTGATTTGGGTTTTTATTGGGAAACCCACATGGTTTATTAGAATCAAGATCATTGTGCTTGTGTAGATTAATCTGTTTTAGTGATGATTATACATGAAATATGTATCTCCATTTGTTTTCCTATTTGATTTATATATAGGCGATCACACTTTCTGACAAGTTTGTGGAAGTCATAATAGAAAAGGCATGCAGTTAATGTTATTAATGAAATGAAGCCTAGTTCTAGAGATGGGGTGTAGCATGAAAAAACAACAAAGACATGTATGTTAATGCTGTTATAATGATATCATAGTTATCAAACGTGGATTGCGGCATGTCGCGGCCAATCCCGAAAAAATGCTACAGCGTTATAGCAAGTTGAGGTTGCGGAAATAGCGGAATAGATATATGATAGAAATAATGACAAAAAGAAACATTTTTTAAAGGCAGAGATAACAGAAGTGACAGAGAGATACGAGGATAGACTAAAAAACCTTTAAATTTTTTCTGTTACACATTTAAATTTAGGACAAAATTGATATTTTGTCTTATGACAGCTATATGGCTGCAAATGCGATCGCAATGGCCGCTATTGCGTTCTGGCGCAGTGCGGCGCGGTTTCTTGCGGCGAGGCACCGCAACGTCCATACGGTGCGGCTCGCGGCGTTATTGCGGCGCGATTAACTAGTATGAATGATATTTTAATTGGTTAGTGCCAATTGGATGTGACTGTGGACTAAATATATGTGTTGGTTGGAATTGCAGGCAAGAGCAATTTGAGAATTCTCCAGCAGGACGTGCTGCACGTGCACAGCAACAAGCAATGGCAAAGCAATCTGCAAATGCCAACAAAGGCGAACCTGTTCTTAAGGTTTGGTGATTCAAGATGCCACTTAGTTTTTTTAGGCCATTATTAATTGATACTGCTATTAAATCTGCTAATGGTTTTATCATACAATTCTAGAGATAGATTCATTGCTTCTTTATTAGGAGTTTTTGCAACTTTTTTTTTTTTTTTGAATAATTTCGTTAAAAATGTCATTGACCTGTAATATGCTGCTTTCTTGCCTATGCTTTTTGACTAACAATCTTCAAGTAGATTTTATACCATACTCATTTTATTAGAACTCACTAATGATATGTTTTGACTCTTTCATTTGTGGATGCAGTGGCAGATGGGTTAAAGTTAAGTTAGGCTAGGCATTTGTCTGTTGGGGTCAACTTTTTATTACATGTAAGGTGAATGATCTATCTGATAAACTCTAATTGGCTTGTTTATTTGGTTATGCAACTTTGTTTAGTTTTAAGTTTTATGAAATTAACTCTTGTTTTTTAGAATTTGTTGCAAGATATTTAGCATTCACATCTATATAAATACATACAAAAGTAGATGATTAAAGTTGTACTTGTACCCATTGTAATGAACATTTCTCACATTAGGGTATTTAAGGAGTGCATGGCCTGGATTGTTTGGATTTTATGCTTAAAATTTTTGGACTAAATCAACTTGGAAAAATGTGGAGAAACCTATTGTAAAGTACCAAAAGCATTTTCGGTCTTTTTTTTTTTTTTTTTCTGTAAACTAGATTTACATAAACAAAAAGTTTGATGTTTACGGCAATGCAGCTCACTGCACAAGATGCATTGTTAGCAATTATCAAGGTGGAAAAAGAAAAGAAAAGATTGTTTAGGGTATGCATCTTAATAAAATACTAATGATAACCAAATTTATAATTTTTCCCTTGACATTCTGTTCAAGTGCAGCATATGCAATATAGCTTTGTCTGCAAAATGTTACACAACTGCACCACTCTCTCACATGGAAGGAGGAGGTGTTAGAGAAGTATAAAACCATTAAGGTAGCCTCACCCAACAACAGCTTAAGCTTTTGGGTTGAATTGGTTCTTTACAGGAGGGTAGCAAATAGATTTAGCTTCTTATTTAGAATAGGTTCATTTTATCATGTCAATCAATATATTCTTTTGATCCTGGATTAACCCTATTTTTTAGAAATCTACCCCTGAACTAGATTAAAAACAAACTAACTTACTGAATCAAACCAAACCAGTTGGACTAGGTTACCTTCAGTGATTTCTTCTGGTTGTGTAGATTAGGACCACTAGTATTATGTTTGTGATAGATTGAACTGTGTAAAAATAGAAACGAATTTCAAGTACTTTTGACTTAACAGAATGAAATTGTCTCTTTATTGTTTAGGAGATCATTTTGCTTCATTGGTTAATTGGTTTTTCTTTTCTTGTGTTGCAGTATTAGTGATAGGTCCAGTCAAATTCTATGCACAGCATGCTTCCCTTGTTCCGAAGATAAACAAGAGTCTTTACTTCATCAGTGCAATTTGTTGTTTTCCAGTCCAAGAAATATTCTGTTTGATTGTAAATAATTCATGTTGAATGTAAATGGGGATAAGTTGAGAAGATAGTTATTTTATTTTATTTTTTTCCTTGTATGATATTTCAGCAACTTCATTTTCTTTCTTTAAAAATTCAACTCATCAACATGTTACATGTTTACTGATTCCAGCTTTGAGTGGCTTAGGACATGTCTGGTGCATAGTATAGGATAAGGCCTGATAGTATAAGACCTGATTGTATAAGACGTGATTAAATTTTAATATTATCCAGCGTTTGGTAGGTATTGTATAAAATAATATCCTTCAATGTTTTAAAAAATAATGTATTAAAAAAATTATTTTAATATATAAATATTGAAATGATATATAGTTCTTGAGAATTGTACTTGTAAGCAATAGTAATACATCAATCTCTTATCATGCTTAATCCACCACTCCTAGGTTTGATTAAGTTATATATCATTTTAATGTATAAAGGGATCCTGCTTTATAAGCTTATATTATACGATGGTTACACCAAACAACTGGAAATGTCATAATATATAATATAAATTTATACTATCAAATTTTATACATCACACGAAACATGTGCTTACATGTAACGAATGAGTGAAGGGTAGCCCATAAGATGATAATTCTGCTTTATTTGTATTGTGCGAGTATTATTAGTGGATCCCACTGGGATTCTGAATTTATTCGGATTAACGGTTAAGGACTAGCTAGTACATTTCTTTCTATCATACTGTACTATCCATCTTTGTCCAAAAAGATATAATCATAGGACTGAAACTGTTACTTAATCCAATCATTTAGGGTCCTTTTGGCTGGCTGAATGGAAATCATGATTCAGATTCCAGATTTTAAATTTCATTTCTAATTTTGACAGAATTAGAATTGGTTTAGAATCATAAAATTCATGTTTGAGTTGTGCAAAAAATTAGGACCTTGAGTCAAAATTTTAAATTTAATTTAAATTCGATTGTTTAGATGTAAGATTTAAAATTTGGAAATTAAGTGTATTTTTGCAAAAATTATGTAATAATTATTTTTTTACATTTTCGATTTCTTATAATACTAATGAATCTAATAAATAGCTCTTATGAATAAAAGATTATTACTATGATATATTTTCTTAATCAATAGTTTATTTAAGCAGAAAAAATATGGTCCCTTTCATTGCGTTTTCTTTTTCTTTTTCTTTCTTAAAACTGTTTTATAGAATAATTAATAAAATAGATTATTTTAAAAAAAAGTTAAAAATCAAAACACAAAATGAAAATAACTCGGATTAAAAATAAAAAACAATTATAACTTTTAAAAGTATTTTTACAAAACAAATCTCATCAAACAAGTATTTTCGTTTTTGTATTCTAAAAATTAAAAAAGGGTTTTTGAAAACAGAATTCAAATAGCCCTATGACTTTTGTTTTTCGAGTTCACACCTTCAATAATAATCATTTCAACTAAAGTTAAGCTTTATCTTTCTATGGTGGACTTAGGACACCTTGAATGAGAAATTTGAAAGTGATGAATGATAAAGTAATTTCTTTTCACAGCACTAAAAAACAATTTTTAAAAAAAATAGTTACAACTAGTATGAGGCCCCAAAAAAAGGATCTAGACATTCCATTAAAACATAATGAAGTAAATCTATATATAAGTAGCTAGATTTAGCTATACATTTTTGAACAAATAGTTAACCAAACAAGGATAACCATGGGATGAACATTTTTTTCCCATTAGTTGCTTCTCATGACTTTTCTATTATGCTCTTGGTTTAGTTCACTTTCCCTCAACCACATAAAAAAAGTTAAGTTCTCCAAAAGTCTCAATCACACAAAATTTTGCACTGGAGCTGAAAGTTTCAGCTCATATGCAGCTTGAAAGCAATCTGCTGCTTGTTGTAATGAACCTTCCATTTTTGAAACCAATCCAAGATTGAACCAAGCATCATTGTTTGTTGGTTCTAATCTTAAAGCATTCATTAAAAAGCTTCTTGCAATTGGAAGTGATTGCATACCAAGTTTAAGCAACAATTCTGCAGCTGAAATAATACTAGGAATGTAATCCGGTTCTATTGACAATGAGATTGAGAAGGAAACAAAGGCCTCCTTGTATAATGATTGAGCTTCAAACAACTTCCCTGCCATTTTCACAGCCATGTAATATAGCATATTAGTGATTTGTTCATGCATTGTGTTACCATGGCCATAAACACAAAGCACAGGAAACATGCAGGTGTTTAAAATGTCCAAAAAAAACTAAACCAATCCATAACCAAACCAATCCATAACCAAACTGCTTCACAATTAAAAAAACGGTTTCATACGAAACTGCATTTTATTTTATAAATTGATTATTTACCAAATCATAAAAATAATTGGTTATCCACGGTTATGCATAACCAAACTGCCCTACTTTGCTTCAACGTTTCTTTATGCATCGATTGGTAGGGTTCCCTTTTCCAATTTCTTCTCTCTCTTTTTTTATTTCTCGGTTCCTTTTCGCACGTTCGGTTGTTAGGTTTTTCGTTGCAGTACTTCCTAATTGCTTTCTCAATTGGGGATTGGGTGTTCCGTTTCCCTAATCTCATCGCATTGTGTGCGAGTCAGATGAATTTTTCCAATTCTATTTAGGGTTTCGTGTGAATTTTGCATTCTCGGATTTGCTTCCGATGCTAGTGTGTTTTGGAGATTAAAATTCAGTAACATAAATCTGGAGAGAACGAAGAGCAATTTGTTTTTATAATTTAGAATAATTCAACTGTTCTTCTACCAATCACTCTCGGAATAACGTGAAACAATTTTTATAAGAATCGTTTCGTCTGGAGAGTTCAAAACAATGAAGATTCTTGTAAGAAATAGTTGGCCAACCACCTATAATGGGGAGAAACGACTACTTATAAAAATAGAACAATTCATCAAAAACCGATTTTGAATTCGTTATAAAAATGATTTTGAACTTAATAACCGGTCTATGGTTCATAACCGGTTTTGATTTAAAACCGGTTTTGAATTAAAACCAATTTAAAACCGGTTTCAATCAAAACCGGTTATGAATCATAAACCGGTTTGGAAAATTAAAAACCAATTTAAAAAAGAAAAAGAAAAACTGTTCGTTTTGAAAACCAAACCATATAAAATCGGTTCGAAAACCAAACCTTTTAAAATCGGTTCAGTTCGGTTTGTCAAAACCGGTTATGAATCACTCCATGCACATCTCTACATGCAGCAGTTCAACAATTAAAACCTGAACAAACAAGTGCTAGTTTTCATACCTGTAATGTGCCAACTTCTTGGAGAGAAAAAATCTATTAGCTGGGCTTTGTCAACACAAGCTTTTGCATCAAGAAAGGAACTAAAATCTGCATAAATGGTAGCCAAATCCTGCCAGGCTTCCATTTCCAACTTCTGTTCTGTTAATGCCTGCAAAGAGTGATGAAAATGCAAGAAGGGAAATTCTTCACAAGAACTAAGGAGATGAATCTAATCGTTTCACTAGCAATATTTAAAATTGTCTCTAATCATAAATACCCAATCTTTTACAATAAGCATTTGGACCACAAAATATTTTTTTTTTTTTTTTTTTTTTGTATTTAATAAGGTAGAGGAGTATTGGTTGATGGTTTGAAATCTAATTGACTAGTCTCAACATAAGGTCTTATTTCTTAGCAACTTCCAACAGGCAAGAGCCATTGCTTCTTTGCAATCAACTTTAATATAAGTCTATACAATAACAATAATACAAACCTCATCCCTGAATGGTTTTGCTTGATCGAAGTTCTTAGCTTGAAGCCAATGCTCTTTTTTTGCTTCAATTACTGCTAGTAAAATTCTGTAGGTCTCTATTGCTTGATTGGGTTGCTGCTGAGCAATTTGAAGTACAGCTTTCAGTCTTAGTAGTTCTAATTGATCTATCCTCCCAACCTCATCTAAAGCAAAATCAACTACAGTTTCTGCATCCTTAAACCGCTGCTGTGCAGATACTATGAGTGCTAACAGCTGCCAACCTCTTCTTGAGCTTCCAACCATCACGTCTGAGTACATCATTATACTGTCATAAGCTGCATTTAGATTCCTTTGCATTGCATTTTCCAGTCCAAGGCTGAATATCGCTTCTGGATCATCATTTGTAGTTAGAGAAGCATCATTTAGTAAGTTCAAAGACTCTCTCTGAAATATGATTCTTTCAGAATCCAGTACAGATACTCTAGCCGCAGCCCCATAGCAAACACCAAGAAATTTTTGTCCTTGACTCAAAAAATGCTCATTTTGATGCTTGGCTAGATCAATAACTTCCCTTGAAAATTTAATGCCTTCGTGAGCACGGTTTGGATATTGGGAACACAGTTTTGCACCAAACAAAAATGAAGGAAAATGGGGTCTATGTTTTGCTTCAGAACTACCACAAGCCTTCCTCAAAAGGTTCAAGGCTGCTTCATTGTGTCCAGCTGCACTGTAACAAAGAGCAAGAAAGTACCACCTCTCAGCTCGATCATAGATACCTGGAAGGATCTGCTCTACATAATCTGCCAATGATTCAAACATTCCAGTAATTGAAAGTGAAAATGTAAGATGATCCATTATTTCAGCATCCCACTCTATTTCCTGAAGTGCCATCCTTCCTGAGAGTATTAATAGCAAAAGTATTGCTTCTTCAATGTTACTCATAGGTGTTGTTTGGCCCCTCACCTGCAACTGAGAGGGTAGGTTCACTTCAACCCCACCATAGAGTAGTGTGGTAGCTAAATCTTTTTGTACACAAGCCAACCTCTGTGGCTCCAAATTCCAGGGCTTGACCAGTGCCCGCCGATAAGCAATGACAGATTCATCTAGAAAACCTGCCTTGATCCATAGATTTGGAAGCAACTCCAATGCTCTGTGGAACATTTCTTGCAACTTACAATCTTCACCAATACCCTCAGGCATTCCATTAGGTAAAGCAGATTCAACTGTATCCAGAATTATTCTGCACTCCTTTGCAGCCTCTGGTAAATAAGAAAGCAGCACTAATTAGAATTGGCACCTTTGAGTGCTAAATCACTCATACATAATGTAGATCTCTTGATGCAAATATGGAAAATTGTTCATGACCCACTTTGTCAAAGAAACAAATTTTCAATATCATACACGCAAGAATTGCAGGTTTTAGCAAGAGCATGGGAACACCGACCAAAATGACACTCTTCACCAACTTTTTTACCTAAATGTGTCACGCCGCGAGGTGTAGCGAATCAGTTCTCTGTCAATTTCAGTGGATAACAAGTAAAAGAGGTATGAAGTTCCTTCCCCGTGTAGCGAACTTGGTGTCCACTAGAAACGTGACACGTCATCAAAACCGAGTTCGCTACACCGGGTAGCCCTTGCCCCGTTTAGATTTTTTCATGACCCACTTTGTCAAAGAAAGAAATTTTCAATATCATACACGCAAAAATTGCAGGTTTTAGCAAGAGCATGTTTAATCAAACAAAATAGATGAATATGCTAAACGTTTAAAAGAGATATGAAGGAGGTAATACCAGTGTATCGCCCAAGTTCCTCTAAGGATTTGGCTTTAAGCAAAATTGCCTCAAGAAGCAAGCTTACTGAATGCATTGACAATACATTAGGAAGCACATTATCAATCTTGGAACGTGGTTTTCTTTGTTTGGTTCTTTCAGCAATAGCCCTGATCATCCTTGGGGTCAAAGCCCTTATGTCTATACCTTGAAACACTTGAAGGGCAGCATCAAAGTTCCCTCTCTGATATTCAAGCCTCCCCAGCAAAGCCCGAGCTTCCTTAAATTCATTAAAAAATGAGAAAAATAAAATTAAACAGTTGTTTGATAGTAGCAGAAGATACCTACATGCTATTTTAACAAATAATTTCACAAAGAAAGAAACACATTAATTCCTACATCATAGTTTAATGAGAGAGCTTCTTTTAGAGTAGACTCAACATCTTCTACTTGGGTTTCATCAAATTTGGATTCCGAATCCCCAGTCCTTGAAGAAAGCCCATTGGCAGAAAAATCCCTTGTTGCCAGAGACTCCGGTGACTGTGGCGCCTCTTCAAATTTGAATTGTTCTCCGGAACAAGCACACAGCATCTTCCAAATCCACCAGGAACTTAAACCCCAAAAAAAAAAATGTGTGGACCCGTTTGAAAGTGAAGCTAACAGAAATCACTTCTCAGTGTACTCCTTAAAGAATGGCACAACACCTTTAAATCAATGTGTTAAGAAACACGTTCTGTTAAAATTCAATAATTCATTAGCTAAAGCAACATTGATCTTAAAGTAGCTAAATGAAGAATGTCACAAAAGCACCCTTTTACCTTGAATTTGAAATTTTGCAACTTGTGTCATTAAATGGCTGATAAAACACAAGACAAGTCACATGACAACAATGGAAATCAGAGAGTGGCTTCTAGACCATTCAAGACAAGATTCTTATCAAACATAATGTGAAGAATAAAACGTTAATGTAGCAGAAAACCAAACCCCGTAATTCATGGGAACAAACAACAAAGTTCATTGGTAGAAAATGAAGAGAGAGAGAGTGACAAATTTTTCAAAGGCAATGATGGATGTCATAAGAAAAAAAGAGGACAAAAAGGTTTTCTAGATGAACACGGGTGAGCATGTGAGAGGTGAGAAAAAGGCGAGACAAACAATAATGAGAACAGAGCTTTGGACTTTTACCATATCCCAGATTCCAAAGACTTGAACTTTAGCAGTTCTCGACGCCATGAAAGGTACCCTTCTGTTGAACTTTCTGTTTCTCTATTTGGATATTTTGAAATTGACCCTTTTTGGTTTAAGAGATCCAGCATCTTAAAAAAAATTTAAAAACCTTTAACCTAAATAAACAGGAACTAAAAGAACCAACCCAAAGCTTATAGAAATGTAATGTAATAATGAACTATATTATTCATTATGTAAAGAATTTTGGGATACACCACCCAAAAGCTAACTTTAAGGGTGGGAGTGTCTAAGATCTTATGAATTCCACATTAGTTGTTCATATAACTAATGTGAGACTATATATTTCAAGACAGATCTGATTTTAATAATAATTATTTAAATACTTCCTCTCTCTTCTGGCATGGTGAATGTTTTGTATTAAGAGTAGAAAATGTTGGTAGATTCTTTTAGTTTCAACAATGTTATGGTCTGTGTTCATACTTCATGGAATAATGGAGATAGTGGTAGGTGTTGTAATTGTAAAGAAGTAGTTCGGGTGGGAGCAACATTCAAAGCAAGAAAGTGAAGTGAAAGCTAAACCAAAAGGCTGTCGTCAACATAGCAAAAGGGACATCATCAACTTGTCTCCATTCATTGGTGTCGCCTTAAATGTGGTTTGCTTTTGTTGGTTTTGTTGGTCAATGATCAACAACATAAATATTTAAAAGAATACAAGCATGTTTATGAGTATGACTATTATTTTCAGAGAAAAAACTATTTTTTTATGGGTTTTATAAGAGTTATGTTTTGGGAAACATGATTGTGTTATGTTATAGAGATTCATTTTGCGTGCTGGATTTTTTTTACTGCGGGCCCCAATGTTGTCAGTGTAGGAAATTTTTTGTGGTCATGTTAAATGATAGATGATAAACCCTTTTTTAATTCAAAAAGTTGTCAAAATAAATAAATAAAAAGTCTTAATATAAGTTAATCTAAGGGTCTGTTTGGAGAATATATTTTAGGATACATTACCAATATATTTTTTTATGGCATTATATATGATTTTTTCTTATCTTATTGTCTCATTTATCCTATCCAATACATGATTTCTTATCCTATGGAGAGAGCTGGGTTAGGATCAATAGGATAGGATAGTAATATTTGATACCCAATATATCTCCACGCAACCCAATTTATCCTATCATGTCCACCAAACGAGCCCTAAAAGTACACAAAGGGAATGGATCCTCTGGAAAAATGGTCATGAGATCATGTTATTTGATCACAACCACCACCCATTGATGTTGAGATAAGAGAGAGAAAAATATATAATTTTTAAATGAGTGGTTGTAATCAAATAACATGATCACTTTTTCACATGAGATCCACTCTCGTACACAAAATTGTTATTATTGCTTTCAACAAAGTTTAAGTAATCCAAAACGTATCATTAAAAATAATTATGTCACGCCCATTAAGATGAAATTATCTCGTGTACATACATAAAAATATGTGGAGTTTATATGGAGTCATGTGAAAAAAAAAAGAGAGAAAAATGAATCACACATACACACATATACATATATATATAGGGGACGAATCGGTTTACATAGTGGCGGAGCCACGTTGTGGCCTGCAGTAACCTTGGCACTGGCTTAGTTAGCCATGTTCAGTTAGCCACACTTGACACATAGCAAATTCTGTTTCAATTTTTTAAAAAATTAGCCACGTTTTGGTCGTAGCCAAAGAACCGTAGCTATTTGAGCACTGACTGAATTTTTTGGCACTTGCTAATATGTCATGTTGGCTCTGCCACTGCGTTTACAAATTTTTTTTGAAAATTTTTATAAATTACATTATGTTCTCCTGGGAGAACATAGTGTAACTAGTGTTTTTCTAGGAGAACATAGTCTAGTTTGTAAAAAAAAAATTATAAATGTAACCTGCTTTATATATATATATATAAAAGAACATTTTATCATTTATAATATGTTATACGTTCACACTGCATTTTCTTGACCTCGTGACAAGAAACTAACAAAGAGCATTCATGCATATACAACAATTTATTGGAGGTGGCTCTCCGAACGTCTTGACCTCTGGTACATTTGGTTTGGTGCAATGTGAAAAGCCACTTAAATCGATAATTATTGATGACTTTTATAATTTTTTACTTCACCTAAAATATTTTAAAAAGAAACTCAAAACTCTACAAAAACTTGATCTGACCTTCTTAATTTTTCTTTAAAAACATCATTTTACATTGACACAGTTAACAATTTGGTCCCTACAAATTACATGCATGTCTCCTTGGACTTTCTGTCTATAGATAAATATTGATTGTTGTATCCAAGACTTGGTTGATTTAGTAGCGTTGCAATTAAATTTTAGGATTTAATCTACTAAAAAGGTAATGAGTTTATTCTTGAAAATCGTAATTCTTAGAAAAGTTTAAATTCAAAATCGGATTAATATGGCTTATTAAAGCTTCGAAAACACACACACACATATATATATATATATATATATATATATATATATAAAGAGAGAGGGGGAGAAAAAAATCTCCCGAACTTGAGATAAGTTTATATTTGGTCGCCCCAAAATTAAGTCATTTTATTTATTTATTTATTTATATTAATTGGTTCACCTTTAAATAATTATGATTCTTTTTTTCTCTCCCTTCTTTTGAAATAAAATCTCAAACAGCTTGAAATAATAAGCCTATATATATATATATATATATATATATATATATATATATATATATATATATTTTAATTTCCTCCTTTAACATAAAACAACAAACTTTCTTACACACACAATATTTTGTGTGGCTCACACATTTTAAAACAAATATATATATGGCACGCAAAATGAATCTCTATAACATTACACAATTATTTTTCCTACAACATAATAAACATAAAACCCTATATATATATAGGGAAAAACTACTCTTATGCTACATGCTATGAAGCACCGACACTTCAAAATTTCTGACGTGTCGTGTCTGACACTTCCCGACACTCCAATACTCGTTGCAAAGACTAAAAAAAGATTCAAATGTTACGTTGCGTTGCATTTTGAGTTCTAACTATTAGATTCATTGGATTATGACTATTATTTTATTGAGTTTAATATAAACATTTGGGATATCTTATGTTTCTTTATAAAA
The DNA here is from genome assembly GCA_032173675.1 of Gastrolobium villosum. Classification (NCBI taxonomy): domain Eukaryota; kingdom Viridiplantae; phylum Streptophyta; class Magnoliopsida; order Fabales; family Fabaceae; genus Gastrolobium; species Gastrolobium villosum. The sequence goes on along the minus strand of JAVKPL010012793.1, from coordinate 45,336 downwards.
TTGATGGGTATTATAAGTTTAGATTGATTTTTTTATTATATTATTGAATATTAAATATAAAATACACTACATAAATTAAAAATATTATATAATATCAAAATGTCAAAATTTAACTATTTTTAGAATTAACGTGTCGAAGTGTCGTGTCGTATCCCGTGTCCCGTGTCAGTGTCCTTGCAACATATGCTACATGTGATAACTTTCTCTCATACACACCCTTCGATAACTAAACCACATTTTTCTTTTCTTTTCTTTTTATTTTTCAGATGGTGGAGCCCACAAATTTATCTCTATGACATGAAATAACTTATCTCCTTTAACATGAGATTAATCAAACCTCTATATATATATATATATATATATATATATATATATATATATAGGATCCTTTTTTGTTGACACCTTGTCTGAGAGCCATTAGAAAAAAAAAGATCAACGACTCTGATTTGCAAGCATGTGACACCATAATCTTTTTTGATCTAACGACTATCAGATGAGGTGTCAAATGATCCTATATATATATATATATATATATATATATATATATATATATATATATATATATATATATATATATATATATATATATATATATATATATATATATATATATATAACCTAGGATCCTTTGAAACTGGTGTCAAAGTTACCTAGTTTGACACCTCGTCTTAGAGCCGTTAGATCAAAAAAGATGGTGTTATATGAGGTGGATACTTTGACACCCATGTCAAATTTGAAATTTGACACCTCATCTTAGAGCCATTAGATAAAAAAAAATCAATGGCTCTGGTTTGTAAGCATGTGACACCATTGATCTTTTTTGATCCAATGGCTCTCAGATAAGTTGTCAAATTTCAAACTTGACACTAGTGTCAAAGGATTCTACCCCTATATATATATATATATATATATATATATATATATATATATATATATATATATATATATATATTGCAGCTGTACCGGTACCTTGGAATAGGTGGATTGTCTTTTATGACGATGGTTGAGAGTCTCAACTTGAGACTATAGGGCAAGTTCCAAGATGATCACGTTAGCATTAGATAATCGTGTTATAATAGAATAAAATAAGATATGAGTTTTATTATTTATGGGTTTTAGAATTCTCATTCAACATGAGAATTCAGATTTTCCTACACACCATTCGATTTCCGTGCTGACATGCGTCCTACATATAATTTTTCTAACACATGGGTCTCACATGTTTTTTATCTCTACAACATAAGATTTGAATTCTCCTTCTATGAGAATTATGAAACTCATTATTTATATATATGGGAAATATAATTTCATGTTGCATGAAATTATTACCTTTTGTACATTAGATACAAATTTAATGTGGAATTCATTTTAATTTTTTTTCTCTCCATTATTCTCTCTCATCTCTCTTCTGTTTGTGTGTGTAGAAAGTTATTTTTCTCTTATGTTAAATGATAAAAATAATTTCCTTTATATATACTGTATTTTTTAAAATAAAATAGAACAAGGTAAGAAATTTTTTTTAAAAAATGTATATTTTTATTTCATTAAAAATAGTAAATTCAAGAGTAATAGAAAAAAACAAAATCATTTCGTTGCATTTATTTTATTTTTTGTGCACGTTAAATAATTTTTAAACATACAAGAATATTGTGTGGTTGTTATAAAACTTTAAAATGAACATAATGTTAAAAACAAGCCTTTTAGGTCATACGATAATCAAGTTTGTTTAACATTTTACTATATGTAAAATTTAAAAAATGAACGACAATTTTGAAAAGTTAGTGGGTGGTAAAAAGAAGAAATCATGCTTGCAAAATTTTCAAAAGGAGGGTTGCACATGGAGACATCTTATAAGTTATAACAGAAAAGGTCCCCATCATGTGGAGTTGATTTCAATTTTCATGGGAATCTATGTAAAGGCATAAAAAGCAAGAGGCAGTGATAACTGATAGGTTCTTTTCTTTTCTCGTTACCTAATTTTCCCCAGTCTAGTCCTTCCCTCGAGCTCAGTCTTGATGTACCAGAAGTACATATATTCTTGCCTAAAATAATAAAGGGAAAAGGGTTCTCCTTATAAATGACACAACTTATATTCTTCCACTCTTACAAAGAAGCATATCTTTGGTACTAGTGTAGTATGTATTCCTTTACTAAAAGTAAAAAAAAAAAGTGATGGTTTAGGAAAAAATAACCATAAAAAGAAGGGTAAAATGGTAAAAAATATATATTATTATTTCCAAATTAAGTAAATGATGCACTGGGTCTTCAGTATTATAGTAGTACTGAAGATATTTCCCTTACATAGATGTGGGATCCACACCTTTATATTTTTTTGTCCACTTTCTTTCCTCCTTTATCTATCTCTTTTTCTCACTTAAAATGACATAATTTTATATCATTTAAAATGATACACACTTTTCTCAATAAAAAATATGGATAAAAATAACTATAAACACGAGAAAAGTGTTAATTTTTATTATATTTAATAAGTAATGTACCCAATATTCAATAGGGCGAGAGTACCAAAAATATTTCCCCTTGCCTACAATCCCTTACACTTTACAGCTTCCATGCACCTCCCACTTACATGAATCATTCCCAAAAGGTTTTGCAAATAATTTAAGGAAAAGTTTATCAATATATATGTGGTTTATTTCAGAATCATTTATGTCCTTATGATTTTTTTTATCACATATGCATCTGTGATTTGTAAAAAAATATGTTTTTTTATCACATATGCCCTTGTGGATTTTTACTTTTTACAAATCGCAGGGGTATATGTGATATAAAAAATCACAAGGACATAAGTGATTCTGAAATAAACCATAAGGTCAGCGTTAGGCCTGGCAATACGGGCCAGCCCGCCCCGACCCGCCCCGGCCCGCCACTGGCCCGCCTTTGTACAAAAAGGGTTGATATTTTTTTATCAAAATAAAAACAAATATAAAAATATAAAAAGTATAAAAATAAAATACAAAAAATTAAATTCTGCAAAAAACACATATTTTTTTTGCATAAAAACATATAAAAATTTAAAATTCTTTTTATCAAAATCAAGAAGATCAGTGTTTAGCATCTTTCAATTCAGAAATAATAATAAAAATTAAAATCATATCAAGGTAAAACAGAATAACATAAACAAGTAAAAAAATCATTTACATGCAGAGAAATCTAGGGCACAAAGTTACATAACAATTGGGTAACCTAAAAAAAAGGGGGGGCTTAGGGGGCTTGGCGGGCTAGCCCGTCCCGTGGCGGGCCGAGCCCGGCGGGCTGGCGGGTTTGGCGGGGCGGGTTTGGCGGGCTGGTGGGTTGAAAAACAAACGCGCCCTGTTTGGTGGATAAACTTTTGCCAGCCCTAGTCAGCGTGAACTTTTCCCAATAATTTATATAAAATATTAAGCAATATGATTAAAGACTTGATATAATTCCTTCCACCGTTTTGATTATTAGTAGTACTTCTTTCTTTCTTTTTTGCTGAATTGTTAGTATTTGTTGGCAAATATTGTAAGAAGATATTTTCTTAACATCATTTAGTTTAAATTTATTTTGGCAAATGTTATCAAAAAAAAAATTATTTTGGCAAATACTTTCTTAACGTCTATAGCTTCCAGAAATCCTTTTTTTCTTCAATTTTCTTCAAAATGTTGATTAAAATTACCTGCAAGTTTTTTATTTATTTATTTATTTTTTTTTTAAATCTTTACTGGCATGTTTTTAAACTCAACTTTTACAATTTCTTAAATTTTCTTTACGTTGCCATTTTCATTTTGAATTTAGTAAACGATTAATATTTTCATTAACTTATGAGCTTAATAATGCTGTAGCTTATTCTTCTTTATTTTAAATCAATTAATCATCTACATTCTTTATCGATGTGGAGAAAAATACCACTTATAGTTCAAAATTCAAAGGTTTTCTTAGAAATTCTTAATTTTGATTTCTGACAATTACTAATTGTATTTCAGTCAATTTATAGACTTCCCATATTCTATTCGATTCTTTTGTTATGCATCTACGAAATGCTCAATATATTTCTCACATAGGTGGAAAGTTTGAATGTTTTTACGTAAAAACAAAGTATTTACAATTACGAAGCTGGAAATTCATTCGCACCATAATTGAAATATTTGCATATTAGTTCATGGAATAAAACTTTAAAATGATTTTGTTTTTAAAATGAATACTTATTAATCTAAAATTTTAGTGAATTAAGAACATAATGTATTTTAAATAAGCCAATAATAAATAAACTCTAAATTACACATTTCATTAATTAATCAGAAATAGCACAACTTCTACGAACTAACGAATTTTGATATGTATAATTATAAATTGTTAAATATTAGAATATTTAAATTGTCTAATGATTAATGAATAAAATATTCAACTTCTCGTTTAACTCAAATTTCATTAATATATATATATATATATATATATATATATATATATATATATATATATATATATATATATAGAGAGAGAGAGAGAGAGAGAGAGAGAGGGGACAAAATCATCCTATACCGGTTTAAAAATAATAAGTCTTACATCAAATCTTAACCGTTGATTTCCTTGCATCTAATGGTTGTAATTTATTAAGTCCCACTAATTATTAATTATTAATTCCCAATAAATTACAACCGTTAGATGCACGGAAATCAATTGTTAAGATTTGATGTAAGCCTTATTATTTTTAAACTAGTGTAAAATGGATCAAAGAGAGAGAATGCTAAAAAAAATTTGAAAAAAAGAGAAAATGTTGATCCAATGGTGATTAAATAGGTAGTGAGTTGGTAATAGAAAATTTTAGTAGTAAAAATATCCCTCCACTATATATATATGAGGTAGGATCCTTTGACACCTCATCTGAGAACCATTAGATCAATAATATCATATGCTTACAAATCAGAGCCATTAATCTTTTTTGATCTTGGCTATCAGATGAGGTAACAAATTTTAAGTTTGACACTGATGTCAAAGGATACTATTGATCTTTTTTGATCTAATGATTTTCATATAAGATGTCAAATTTCACATTTAACAATGGTGTCATCCTACCTTTATATGTATATATGAATTAGAGTTCTATATATAATATAAGGGTTTTATAAGAGTTGTGAGTAAGAAAAAATGATTATGTTATGTTATAGAAATTCGTTTTGCGTGTCAAAATTTTTTTATTTTTTTTTGCTGCGAGCCCCACAAAATATTGTGTATGTAGAAAATTTTTTATAATCATGTTAAATGATAGATAATAAACCCACGGTATAAAATCACTCTTAAAAAAAAATGCAAACTTAAACTTACAGAAAGAATTAAAAAACGAGAATGAAGAGATCGCCTCAAGACAACAGCAGAACAGTTGGAGCAAACTCTTCGGCCTGCCATTAGAAACTAAGAGAGAAAAAAAAAAGGAATATACAAGCTGTAATCCGGATGTCTCATTAAGAAAATTCCGGTATAGTTTACAGAAAAAATATTCCTAGCCATTAAGTCAGAAGAGCTGGACAGAGAAAATATAATCAAAGTATAAAATTAATGATAGAATCCCCAAATGAAAATTTAATTAAGAGGTTCCACTCAAATCGCCTCGTCATCAACCATATTGGCTGCGTAGTGACCGAGATTTCTGCCCTGTTAATTTAGCAGGAGAAAAGAAAAAGGAAACAAGATTCAGTCCGGTGTGCCTAACAAAGTAAACCCACAATATTTAAGATGACTACATAATGGCAAATCGCAAGTATTACTAACAGCCGTATTTGCAACCAGAACAAATTTGGGAACCACGGGAAAAAACACCAATAACCATTGTAATTCAACGTGTCTAAAGAAAAATTCTACGTTGACACATGTATTAAACAGTCTAGACTAATAGATAGCGAAAATTGGTTTGACATATTTAGATTGAGATCCCATCAAGAAGATTTTTTCACACAGACGCAATGCTCTTAATTGTTTAAGTGCAAAGCTAACTGCACATGATGTCTACCCCAGAATGTCTCGTTTCAGGAATCCCCCGCACTGAAATTGTCACAGTCACAGGGACCCTCAGCTCGCTCCAGCGTGAGGACTGAGTAAAGTAACCATATTATTTACATGGCACAAGCAACGATTCACCATATGTTTCTTACAGTCAAAAATTAACATAGCTATCAAGTAATTTCAAATGGTATTTAAGTGCCCCATTTTAACCAACCATTTCAAACAGGAAAATAAGAGTCAATGATCTTTATATGGTAAGGACGCCTACCTCAGATAACAACCGTTGCTTATTAAGTAATTGGGTCCTAGCCTTGTTCTGAGCGGAATTCGGAGACTTAAACATTCTCTATAAGAGGGAATATGATAAATATCAGCATATAATGACAAGCAACAGGGAACCAAAAAGTATATAACAATACAATACAGATAAGAGGACATTCAGTAACAAGAACACATGACAGTTAAAACACAATCAGTCATACAAACTAACCTTCTCACCACTAGACATTCGCAGTTCGTTGTTATTAAGATATCTCCTTGGTGTGAAGTCAAAGACATCATGAAGGAACTCATTTTCCTAATTTGCCAAGGGAGAAGAATAAAAGAAAAATGAAAAATTCACCACCAATATTATAAGCTTTTCAAACAATTAGAAACTTATCAAAGAAAAGTGCCAAGAGAAAGCCAACCTGCATATGCTTGATGAACCCTTTCCCTAAAAAATGCTTGAGAAAGTTCAACTGCAAAAATATGGATGTTAAAATGCTAATACAGAATAAGGAAATCTTTGTCAGAAAAACAGATGAATGCCAAAAAAACCTGTATCATTTGGGACCATGAAGATGTTTGAAGTGAATCACCACCAATCTTCATTGAAATTTCAGGAGCGCAATGATACTAGTAAAAAAGGTATTAAAGTAAGATCAGTAAAGAAGCCTCTGTGCTCCATAAGCAATACATCTTATATTCTTAAAAGGAAATTTAAAAAGAAAAAAGAAATGCAAATAAAGTACCTCAAAAAACTCCCCAATATCTCGGAACAAGTTCCTCTGACTATTAAGATCTTTCTTATCAGAACCTTTTCCACCAGCCTCAGCAGAAAGGTTTTTGACTTGATTTATGACCTTCCCTTTCAGTCCTTGTATATGGATGTAACTTTCTTGCAGTTTACTCTCTTCTTGAGTCATATCACTTGCACTCTTAGAATCAGCAGAAAATTTCTCTATAATTCCAACCTCAAAAATTAGAGCCAGTGCTTCGCCAGCAGCAATACGCACAGGCCGATCTTCCTTGTCTAGAAGATTAGATAAATAAGATATTGAACTGCAACAATAAGAGCAATTATTTGGGTCCCAGCCAGTGTTACAAACATAAAATAACTGTGTTAACTCAAGATTTTAAATATTTAATTTTATTAATGTGTTTTTAATTTTTCACCAAATTTTCCTGCGCTCATTTTGCATCTTTTCGAAGATGCATGAGAGGAGTTTCTCGAGTTTCAATTGCCATCCACAATACAATCTCATCCTCCCTGCTCTTAAACTTCCATTCTAAATCTGATATCAAATCTTAAACATTGGCTCCTATCACATAGGTCGAAATGATTTTTGAGTTTTAAACAGCCAGTCAACTATAAAAATGGAGGGCGGAAGCACAGACTCCCTTTGTTATCTTCCCAACTGGAAAATAATGAATGTGTCAACAAGTTGAGGTCACTATCCAGTAATCTAGATTGCAGACTGAACTGCACTTGATGTTAGGAGGTTAGGAGGACAGGTCCTGCTACAAGCAGTCCCACGTCACCTGCGTAATTTAGCTTATCTAAAGCCACTTATAAGGTGCATGAAAAGCACTTTAGCACATTGCCTAAAACTAATGCAAAATTAACTGAAAAAGGATATACAGAAAAGGGATTGCTTACTTTTGCCAATTTTTAGAATTTAGCTTCGGCTCACTCATGGTAGAGAGGAGAAAGGACCAAGCCGATACTACAGCAGTTATTAATGCAGCAGAAGGTTTGACTGCAACTACCTAAACAATAAAATAGCTGAAACAGTAAATTTAAGGTAGAAAACTAAAATGCAACAATGTAGAAAGAAAAGTCTTCATATTTAGAGTTGTAATCATTGAAGGCAAGACAATTATTAGCAGAAACATGTTACAGCTGAGATTGATAAGCAAATACAACTAACAAGTATATTTGAAACAGATGCCTACATTAGAACCTAATTTGGGATGAATTACTCGCCACATTATGTCCATCGATCTCTCCGTTTCCTCTTGATCATTCCCACCAACAAAAGTGATAATAGCCAAGCATTTCAGCAACTATAAAATAAAAGTCATTTAGCAGAGAAGATTGAGAATCAACATTTGAAAACAAGACTTTCCAAAATATCCAAACTCCTATTTACCGATGGAATATTTGTCAAATCTAATTTAGATGTGAGATATTCATCTAGAGGACGAATTGATTCCACAAAAATTTCCCGTGCATTATCACCACATCCAACAGTAAGGGCCAACAAACCTTCAAAAGAACCAAATTAAATATTTAAATATATGAAGGCAATATCAAAAGTATGTATGTTAATCAAAATCTTACCAATGGTATGAGATGCCAAAGCTATCTCAGTTGTAGATGCCTTTTTGGATCCTTTTTTTATTGAGGCAAGACACTGATGTAATAAGGTAGCAAATCTAATAAAGGAAAGGACCTTAAGATGAGAACCATAATATTTAAAAGTGGTAAATACATAGATGGGTAAAGATATAACATATCTATACTTAACATGAGTACTGTTTGCCATTAACACTCCATCCAGTAACAATCATATTAGAAAGATTAATAAAAATATAGGTGACAAGTGACAACATATAACATCTATACTTCAGATGAGTATAATTTGCATATCATCCAACCAGTTGACAAGTTATATTAGAAATAGTGTTAGGAAGACAGCATAAAAATGCAGGCATGAGGGTAAGGAAGACACAAACATCATATCTAACGTAATTGATTGATAACTGGTTGTGTGTTTCATAAGACTGAAAGACTGAAATTTCAAAACTTAAATTCCAAAAATGAAAAATTCAGCATGAATTTGAGTTGTTTGAAAAAATATTAGGAAAGTATAGTTTTAATATGATAGATAAGAATGTACTAAAGGATATTATTTTTCAGTTGATGATTTAATCATTTAAATAAGGAAAGAGTTTCTGCTCAACACATTCAGTGGCCTCTCATGGATTGAACGCTTTCGCATTTTTTCACTTAATTTCAGTTTTGGAAAGAAATAAACAAAAGCAGGGCTATTGGAACTCCCAATTCTTTATTCATACACCCCCATTGAATACTTTCAATGGCAATTTACCTCAACTAAACTGCAATATCTTATATCTTAGGTCTCACTTCAATGGGAAAAAAAGATCAGGGAAAATTTAGAATTTGCAGTTAAAAGTAGTTAGCCGGGATATGAATGGGCACTTGGGAGTGCTAATACCCCCACCAATTAGAAAACACTACTAAATCAATTTCAGTTCTTTCTGAACTAAACCGAGCTTCCAAACAGGCTCTAAGTTGATTTCATCTTTTTCTACGTGACCAAATTATAGTTAATAGTTTAACTCAAAGTTATCAACTGAAGGCCAAACAAGAGCTGGCCCGCAATCAGGAATGCATCATGGTTTACAACATATACTGGTTAGGTTCGATAAAACACACATATCAATTTATCTCCATCTAACTTTTGTAAGCTCAAACATATATCAGGTAAATGATATAAAAGAACATAACAAACGATTGTACAACAGAAAACTGATTAAAAAAAGTTAAAAATGAAATGAAAGTTTCTTACTTTTTCTCCACAAACTGATGCTGCACATTGCTATTGAATGCCTCGATGATGGTTGACAAAGCTTTCTCCCTCGTAGCACCCCTTTATCCCAAAAATTTAAAAAAAAAATCCCTTAGGCTCAAAAGGAAGAGTAATATCAATTAAATAGAATAAGCTACAAAAAGGAAAACAATTAGTTTCGTATCCATGATGCTAAACCCTTGTGATTGCAAAGAAGAAAGTTAAGTACCTCTTCTCATCTAAAGCATCGAGAGCTTGGTCGAGCAGAGTATCTTGATCAAAATGCACTTCTTCGGTCCCTGACACCGACATGTGATCAGTTCGGGAAGTTGATGACGAACTCACACTACTATCATCGTCACTATCCAACATTGCAGCTTTTTTACGTTGAGAATTACCTACCCATAACCATAACCATAACCAAAACCAACAACTTTCATTCAAATTCCATAATTTGCCCCAAATCATTGCATCATAGCAGCACTTTAGATTACATATCAATTAATTAAGCAAATTTATATTAACAAGTTATAAATCAGATAATAATAATAATAATAATAATAATATTAAGAAGAAGAAGAAACCCTAGGAAAGCTAACATAAAATTGTGAGAAAAGAAATAGGTTATGGTTCTTACGCTTTCCCATGACGGTAACGGTTGCTTTGTCGTTGTGTTTGGTACTAGGCGTCGGAAAGTGTTATGAGATTGAATCGGAATCTGAGAAGGAGAGAGGCGGAAAAGTATGAGGTGGAGGAAATTGAAAGGAACGGAATTGGGAGAGAAGAAGGATAAGAAGGGAATTGGTGCGGTGCATCATAAGCCATTAAAATTCAAGGGTGTGGTGAATTTTGAAACGAAAACTTGTGGATTCTGTTTTCAAAGGAAAAGGAAAAGAGAGAGGATTTTACCTAGAGGAAAAGGAAAACACGCAATTCAGAAAAAAGGGATGACGTGGGAATATTCTGGTGTTAAAACTTGAAAGCGAATATTCTGACTGGGGATTTGGATATGCGGTAATCGTTTATCCATTCTGTGGAGCGGTGGTTGCGTGGCACATCTGGAATCGTTGATTTAGCGGACTTTGTCGGCGCTTCCGTGTTTAATCTTAGATGTTTAGCTCATTTGCTTAGAAAAGGATCTAAATGGGTTTACGACTCATAATATAGTCAAATAAAGCAGCTTCCGACTAGGTGTGATAATAAGGCCAAGGGCCTTGGCCCGGTCCGGTTTGGTCCGTTTTTTTAATTGTTGTACCCAGGTTTATATCTATATATATACTCATGCAAAAACTTTTTTATTTAAAAAGTCTCAGTCTTCCATAGCCAAGCCCGGCCTTGAAGTCTTGGAGGCTGGCCCGTATATAATAAATTTATTTATTTTTTATATTTTTATATTAATCATTTGAGACAACGAGTGCCACTTTTCATAATTACTAATAATATTTAATAATTACTAACAACGGTTGGTAAAGAAATAAGAGATATTAAGATAAAGATATAAGATGTAGAAAAAGAAAGATTAAAAATGACAAAAGAAAATGAAGGTAATTTCGTTGCTGATGCTTTGGCAACCAAAGGGAGACTATTAAACACCTGAGATCTACAGTTTTTTCTTGAATTCCCTATGCATTGTAGAGAGCTGTTTACTAGAGATTTGATGGGCACTACTTACCCAGACTCTGTTTTGTTTCTATTTCTGTTGCTTTCCCCTTTGTTTAAAAAAAAATTAAGGAAAAGCAACGTAAAGTAAAGTAAAGTAAATGTGCCGTTGTTATTTTGACTTTTTAATATTAATATGTTTTTTTATTATAAAAGAAATAGCTATTATTTTCTTACAAAAAAATACATACGAGTGCATGATTAATGGGTTAAATATTGCTGCAAATTGAAAGGTAAGGTTTTTATTTTTAATAAATAAACAGGTCACAGGATTAAGACAGACTTTTATTTTTTGTAAATGAACCAGGCCACAGGCTAATATTATATCCGTAATAGGTAACATGCTAAGGCCAGTCTGACAAGTTTAAATACAGGTTTGGCCCGTTAAGATCAAAGCTCGGCTCGACTCGGCCCATTAACACCCCTACTTCCGACCTCGTAAAATTTCTATTTAAAAAATATGTTATAAATTTATTTTTTTAATTATTAAATACCTAATAAATTTAAATAAGTTAACATGTTCAAGCTAAGATTTTTATTTTTTAAATATAAATTTATAACTAAGGCTTACACTAGTTAGACCAGGCCACATTTAAAATATTTTACAAAAAACTGATTTATTTAAGTGAAAGCTTATTTACACCTTATATTTAGATACCGCCTTTTTTTTTAACACTGCCAAATCATATATATGTATTTTTTTTTTTTTGTAAACACACTGCCAAATCATATTAACTAGTATGAAAAGATTAATATAAAGAGAGTAGAAAAATGTTGGGTCTACATTATTGATCTCTCCTATTATTTATTTCACATCACTTAGATGCAATTATGGGGCAGAATGACTTTATTAGGTAAAGTCGTTAATTTAACTATTGAGGATATGCATATTAAACGGGTTTTTTTAAAATTCAGCTAAAATCTAAAATAATTTTATTAATGTGTATTCGTTTTGCATATGGTAAGAATAAATAATAATAAAATATTTATTTAGTATCTGAGTTGCTTTTTTTTTTATTTGATCAGAAAACAAAATATTGGTGAGTTAAAGAGTTGGCTTTCAGCTGACCAAAAAAAAAAAAAAAAATTGCCTTTCATTATCACTCAAAAAATGGCATTGTCTATTAGGGGTGTGCAAAAAACTGGTTCACTTATCGTGCCCTTAACCTGATCTTGACCTAACCCATAAATACTTTTTTTTTGTACTGGGTTTAAATACTGACTCACTTTTATTTGGGTCAATTTTAGACCTGCCTTGTTTTAATAATAACTCATTGACCCAAAACTTAACCTATGCCCATTATGTGAAAAAAAAGAAAAAAAAATCACAGTTACAATAAAAGAAAAGTTTTAACTTACGTCAAGATTTTTAACGGCAAATATTTCCATCAAAAATTTTCGCAAATTTTTTTTACGGAAAATATCTTCATCAAAATCAGTGACTAAAAACATTTCTGTAAAAAAATTTGACAAAAATATTTTCGTCAAAATTTTTTACAAAATTTAAATTTCATCAAAGTATTTCACAAAAAAAAATATGTTCATAAAAAATTTCGACAAAACACATTTACATCGAAATTTTTTGACGGAAATTTTTTTTCAACAAAATTCTTTATATACTTCAAATTTCGGCGAAAGTTTTCGACGGAAACGTTTTCATTAAACTTTTTGCAAAAAAAAATTCGTTGAAGTTTTTAGCGAAACACATTCTCATCGAAAATTTTAGGCTAAATATTTTTCTCAAAATTTTCAATGAAACACATTTCTGGCAAAAAAATTCGTAAAAAATTTTGACGAAAAAAATATTCTGTCAAAATTCTTTAGAGAATCTAAATTTCGTTGAAAGTTTCGAATGAAACATTTCCCTCAAAATAATTTGCGTCAAAATTTTTGTCAGAACGCATTCCTATCGAAATTTTGAACGAAAATCATTCTGTCAAAATTTTTGACAGAATTCTTTTTTCGTTTTAAAAAATTGATGCAGGAAATCATTTGCGTCAAAACTTTTGACGGAAACTAAATTTCATAGAAATTTATTTTTGTAAAAAATTTCATTAGAGAAAAAATTCTGTCGCTTTTCGACAAAAAGTATTCCGACGAAATATAATTTTGTGAAGAAGTTTTCATCGTTTGCAACGTAGAAATTTCGACGAAATTTTGTGACGAAACCAAGTCAAAACGGGCCACGTCGGATTTGACCCACTTCAGAAACCTAAGTCAGGTCAGATCCGACCCAGTTCTGAACTAGTTTAAAAAAATCCAAACCAAGTGAGACCTGACTTGGATTAAATTAAAGCGGATCGAGACAAAATACCTGATCTATAAAAGAGTCGACACAAAAACCTGACCCTACCTGACCCATACACACCCATAATGGGAAGGGGACCATGGTTAATAAGTTTGGCTAGTTCCCTATGTATTCATAGTGTGTTGAAAAATCGTCACTTCACAGCTTGCCCCATCGAGAGTTGTGATTAAAAGTGATGTGAGCTGCAAAGAAAGATCCTGATATTTCCAACCTTGTAAGAGCGTCAAAGCAAGCAGAAACAAAAAATTCTTTAAGTAATCAAAAATCATATTTTCAAATAAGTTTAAATGTTTTGCTATTCCTAATGTGAATTCTTTCAACGTATTCCTAAAGTCAATTTTAATGGCCATGAAGGTGTACTTTCCCATCATAGGCCTATGGGTTAGGCCTACACTATTACTCATACTAATCAGTTTACAGATATCCAAGCCCAAACAAATAGATCACGTAATTAAATAGGCTTTATACTGCACCCCATATGGATGATGACTTAGCCCGTTTTTATTCAAACAAAAAAAATTACAATTGATTGAAGCCTACAATGATTATAAAGAATTCTAACATTTTTCCACTTGGGCAAAATCAATTATAAAATTCTAATTAAAAAGAAAAACGAGTTATTTGAAAATGACTTTCGGGCTAAGTACTAATTTTTATGATGCGGCTACATTTTAAGAAAACACATTATCCAAAGTGCGATATCTGAATATGACTCCATCCAACTAAAGTCAAATAATAATGAATTAGGCGGTGATTATATACTTTATCGAAACAAGACCTTCCATGGTCACAAAGTTACTTGACTCTATCAACTAGTCATTAGTGTGGAGTGTAGAAACAAAATAGCATGCCAATGTGATCCAAAAACAGCCAAACTGCTATTTTCTCTGTCAGTTCTTAAATGCCTTAAAGCTAGAAAAATTTCATAGTTTATAAAAAAACCATCATATAATCGAATGTGGTGTCGACTACATGCCATATAATCTAACAACACCATTATGTCTCAAACTCCCATATAGTGTCAACCACAGACATGATGGTTCCAAAAACACTGAGTTCCAAAATTATGCCTTAAACTCCAATATAGTGTCAACCACAGGTATGGTGGTCCTGACAACACTGAGTTTCAAAATCTTATTACAAGCCTCAAACTCCAATATAGTGTCAACCACAGGCACAATGGTCCCAACAACACTGAGTTCTAACATCTTGCAATTGATATGTAGAGACACATATACTCAAACATATAATAGCAAAATCAATACATCACCAGTTGCTCACAATGAAAATACATGTCAACCGAACACTAGTAGTGTCGTAAATGAAAAAATTGAGAATTCAAACTCCTCATAATCAACTATATCAAAGGAACCCACAATGCCCATGTTCTCAACATGCATTTAAACATCATGGGCCTAAGTTGTTTAGTTAGAGGTTCAACTAAGAGGAGATTTATTTCAATATGTTTAAGAATTATGCCATCCACATACAATACAAGTAAAGAGAATTTCCCCCCACTAACCTCACAATAACTTCAAGATTAGACAAAACTAATTATATCCCTTCCACTAAAAACATGTTCAAGTGTACCTCTATGTTACTTATAGGCTAACTTATCTAAATTAATAAGAAAAAATATAGATCTAGTCTTTATTCATCATAATTCAATCAAATCAACAATTCTTCTTTTTTTTTGATAAACAAATCAACAATTCTATTATGATTTTGTTCATATCAAAAGTATGTTTATTACATAAATGCAATTATATTAATTATAGACACTTAAACAATTTCAACAAAGTAATTAGTATACTATAAACTCGGGCAGAGTATACAATACACAATTATTTCGCATTTTTTAAAATTTTATCTCCATATAAGTTTCAAGATTTGTTTCATACAACAACCCCTTTGTGCAAGTAATTGCATATAATAATAACATTTGAAATAACCATTCCAAAATAATATGAATAACTTAATAACATCATTTTCAAAATTTATAATGCATTCTCTAAACTACAAATTATACCACAAATTATCTAGGTGCAAATATGGAGGAGTATTATATGCCAGTGCTATCGGAGTTTCAATTAGAAGATTATTGCTTTTAGAGCAGGGTGATTCTCAGAATCGAGCTTTTGGTATTGAGCACATTGGAACGGAATGTGGCTATTATCACACCCTTAGCTTTTCTTCCTTATTTCATCACAAAGTTCTACAATAAATCCCCACCAAGTCATATTTTGTGCAAGACTATGCTACTCATCTATACCGTAATAATAGGTGAATTATGAGCATTGAAATGTATCTTGAAGGTTTATTTACTTACCACCAAACACATGAATCATCTTATACATGATTATTTTAGCTTAATCAATGATCTCGAGCTATAGTTATGAATATGCCGTTGTGTTAAAATATTGGTAAAGAGAGCTTTGCCGCCCTTGTGGTCCTTCCCAACTTGATCGGATGAGTCAATTAATCGATGAATTGGTGAAGAAATTAAAAAAAAAATATTTACTTATTTTAACTGAAATGAATTCTTTGTCAGATCTATTTTCACAATGCATTATTCTTTCATATATATGATAATGAGTGCATTATTGCAAACATATATTCTTATGTATAGAGGTCAATTTAATGGATTATAGATAGTCTATTATTGCAGCAACAACTACTTTGGTGGAACTGGATCAACAATTGGCAATAGAAGCGGAGTTAAAAATGAGTTTAATTCATCAATATAAATATCTTGAACCTGTGAGTTCTAAACTTTTTCTTCATTGAATTACCAAAAAAAAAACCATAATTTTAGACTAATCTAAGATGGAAGCCACGGGGAGTGGCTCAAAGCTAGCTTAGCTAGTATTGAGGTATGTCAATTATGATGAGGGGGTAGGCTTACTATTATAAACGTGAATTGGTCTTACATTTAAATGGTACAGTGTGAGAAAAACCTTACAAGTCCAAAAAAGATTAATTCTGGAACAAATTTGGTCTTTCTTTTTTTCTTCACAGAAAGATATATTTGTGTGCTATAATCTAATTCAGAGATTTTGCAATGAGAAAACTGGAAGAAACAAGTTTGTACACCCTCCTAGTCGTTCACCTATAATCCAAGTCATTTGACATGATAGAGAGCTCTACAGATACTTTTGCTACCATTTCTACCAAGGAAATTAGGAGACTTGTATTAAATGATGATAAAGAAATTTGTGAGCGTAAGGGACTCCGAAATTGAACTTTGAATTTTTGAAAGTTCTAACAATTCTATGTGAAGATTATGTGCTTCTAAATATGGTATTTTTTATTTACATGTATTTTATAGTCTCACTCAAATGAAATAAAAGGTATTATATTACTTTGACGAAAAAATATTTATCCAATGTTTCACGAGAATAAAAATCTATATTTATCCAAAAGTTACATACTCAGTATGATCCTTGTTGCATATGAACCCTCATCAAAGTTACGTAATTTTTAGATGGGCGTCACCATTTTTCATGTAAATTTCATGGCCTTGGTTGTGTTTACTACTCTATTCTAAAAGTTTCAGTGTGGTTGATTAGCTTAACTGCAAATACAAATCAATGCAATGAGATAATGATCAAGGGCCATTATACGCATTCACTAGGCATACCTAATTCAAAAAATGGTTATGCTTAACTAGATGCAAACATTTTAAAGTATTTTAGTGCATGTTTTATTGATTAAATAACATTAAAATTTACTGACATGTCCTGGTAATCAACTAATTTTGTTGTGCGTCTTCTCAACAATGAAAATTCATTTCTAAGTCCTAATAATGACCTATCTGAAATATTTTAGTTTGTAAAGTCATGCACCTGAGCTGACTGATTTGGATTGGATTTTTTCATAGTTTAGGGTTTTTCAATAATTGTTAGTTATTTACTCTTTTGTTATTTAGGCTTTTTTTTATAGTTTAGGGCATTTCAATAATTATTAGTTATTTACGCTTTCGTTATTATGTTTTGTCTATTTTAGACTTAGAGAACCCTATTGTTATTAGGTTGTTTTTTGGTTAATAAAATTCAGAAAAGAGAAATAGTATTTTCTTACACTCCTTGTGTTTGTTCTTTTTTCTGTTTAGCCAATTGATTATTACTTCGGCATTATTTGGTAATCAGAGCTCTGGCTGTCACATATATGACTGATCATTACAATGGCGGTCAAGGTCGTGGACGACGGGGTCGAGGCAACGATAGCGGTAAATGGTGTGGTAACACCCTTAACTGCGACGACAAACAACTACACATCTACGCACGAGACGCCATAATTATAGCTGCAATGGGTGGTGCAATTGGAAAACCAGATAGACGAATTCAAGAGCTCGAATAACTGCTTGCCTTAACACCGCTGGACGAGTCAGATGAAGGAAGAAAGTCTGAAAGATCATCTCATATAGAAGAAAGGAGCGAAAACTCATTCTGGAACTAAGAGCGACAAGGACGAAGTTAACATGACGATAAATCCATTTTTGATAATATTGAGGTGCATATAGAGATCCCGAAATTCGAGGACACCACTCATCATATGAGTTTATCTACTAGTTACACTCCGTCGAAAGGGACTTTGACATCAGAGATTTGACAGAAGACCAGAAGTTCCCTGTCTATTATGAATCCAAAGAAGAGAAGAACAATAAGCATCCATTATATGATGAGGTCCCTATCTTTGATGAATCTGATGAAGAACAAGGTTATAAGAATCCCTTTATGGATGCTCTAGTTTATGACGAGTTCCCTATCTATGATACGTATGATTGGGAGCAAGACGATGAGAATCCAGAGGCGAAAGAAATCATTTTTTAGTGATTTCGGTGGAAAGTTAATTATTAGAAATTCTAATATCTCTGACAAAGCGAAACTTCTACCCAAAGATATCATACAGAATGATCCTTCATTCAAGAAGTCTTTAGTTTGCAAGCAGTATTATGAATTTAGGGACAACAGATATAACAACGTCATGCTCCATGGAGATACAAATTTAGCTTTTGGTAAAAGTTTAATTGGAGATCGTCAGGAGCAATGGTACTTGATGTTACATTAGGCAAAATTTTCTTATGACGGATCACAGATGAAATCATTGAACCAAACTGCACGCAATAGTCATTTTGGAATAGTTTATGGGTTTTGTCCACTTACTCTCTTAGAACTAACATTATTTATAGTTCCCAAGCAGTTTAGTTCGGATGCAGATGAACATACCAAACATATCAAAGAATTGCATTCACAAATTCTAACCTTAATTAAGGAATTTGGTGATGTTGTACCAGAAGAGCTGCCACCTGGATTACCACCTGAAGAAGTTGATATCAATGAAGACGAAGCAGATTCGAGGGTGAATCTTTTTCTAACAAGGAAGGATGATGCACTCGAACTGACTGACTTAGATTGAGCTTTTTTATAGTTTAGGGATTTTCAATAATTATTAATTACTTATCCTTTTGTTATTTGGGCTTTTTCTAATTTAGGATTTTTCAATAATTGTTAGTTGTTTACCCTTTTGTTATTTTGTTTTGTCTATTTAACACTTAGATAACTCTATTGTTATTAGTTTGTTTTTTGGTTAATAAAATTAAGAAAGGAGAAATAGTATTTTCTCGCACTTCTTGTGTTCGTTCTTATTCTTGTGTAGTCAATTGGTTCCTGTTTCGCATTATAAAGTGAAGTCACTTTGAAATGTGATGACAATCATGCAATATATATATAACCTAAGTAAATATAACCTAAGTCAATTGTGTGTAGCATGATCTGTTTACAGTTTTTTTTATTTACAAATTACACTAAGTAGATATAACCTTCCTATATATATATATATATATATATATATATATATATATATATATATGAGGTAGGATCCTTTGACACCGGTGTCAAAATTCAAATGTAACACCTTATCTTAGAGCCGTTAGATTAAAAAAGACCAACGGTGTCACATGTCTACAAATCAGAGCCGTTAATTTTTTTTGATCTAACGGCTCTCACATGAGGTGTCAAACTTCAATTTTGACACTGGCATCAAATGATCCTGCCCCTATATATATATATATTGTGTCCGGCACCAACAGCAAATACTCGAGTTTGTTAGCATATATGAAAATTCTTGGTTTAATTGACATATTTGTTAAGGGGGTTTGTTTTTCTCATGTTTCATGAGAAAATAAACTCTTCCTACACACACCATAAAAAGGTGTGCCACTCATTTTTTTTATTTTTTACTTTTTTAAAATAGGTGGGTCCCACACTTGATGTATCTATGACATGAGATTAGAATTCTCCTACAACATAAGATTTATTTTTTTCTGTGTTAAGAGGCAACAAACATAAAAAGAACCTTCATTTATGTGTAATAACATAAGAAAGGAGTAAGAATGTACCTAATTTGTATGAAATGAGGAAGAACAACCTCAATCTGTTCTTACTTTTAGATGGACTTATCAACTTTCGACTCTAATAAACTTGGGATTAAGACGATGTTCATGTGAGATTGATCCCACTCGAATCATCTTTAAGGCTATTACACTTGGCATAAGCTCTTGCCTATTATTAAATATTATTGTTATTTGTATTATTGAGGGACAAGTCATTGTCTTGTAACTGTAGATATAAATAGGTCTGTTACATATAACTCTCATTTTTTAAGTTTTGTTTTTCCAGTTTTATAATGAATTACTTTTTCTCTCACTTACTTTACTCTTCTGCATACTCTCTCTTCGGTTGTAATATGGTATCAGTTGAAAATTGATTTTCCGTTTCGTCTACTCTTCCATTTCATCTACTCTTCCGTTTCCTTTTGCTGTGTTTGGGTTTCTCTTCTTCATACCCATGGCAACTGAATCGATTTCTCCACTCACCGACGCGATTCCTTCCACCGGTGCAACAATTCCGTCAATGAATGTTCGTTCTGAGGTCGAGAATCCATCGTCCCTTTACTTCCTTCATCATTCCGACAACCCAGGGCTTGTCCTAGTTTCGCAATTGCTCACTGGTGACAATTATAACTCTTGGAGTCGTGCTATGAAGATCGCTCTTTCTGTGAAGAACAAATTGGGATTTATTGATGGTTCAATCCCTAAACCTAGTGGAAACGATGCTGTGCTTTTGGCTTACTGGACCAGGAACAACGACATCGTTATTTCGTGGATCTTGAATTCTGTCTCAAAGGAGATTTCAGGAAGTATTTTGTACTCTGAATCTGCAAAGGAAATATGGATCGATCTTCAAGACCGCTTTCAACAGAGCAATGGACCACGGATCTTCCAGCTTCGTCGCGATCTGATCAATTTGGCTCAAGATCAGACCTCTGTAAGTGTCTACTTCACTAAACTCAAGTCTATTTGGGAAAAACTTGGTAATTTTCGCCCTTCTTGCAACTGTGGGAAGTGTACCTGTGGCGGTGTTCGTAATCTTGCATCGTACTATCAAATGGAGTACACCATGGCTTTTCTCATGGGCCTCAATGACTCATTTGCTCAAGTTCGTGCACAAATTCTCCTCAGTGATCCTCTTCCACCTATCAACAAGGTTTTCTCCTTGGTGACTCAAGAGGAAAGACAACGGCAAGTTGGTTCTTCATCTGTGTCCTACTCCAATCCGGCAGCCACTATGGCTTTTGCTGTGAAATCAGATGTTCCTCCTAAAGGAAAACGTAAAGAACGTCCTTTATGTACTCATTGCAAGCTTCTAGGTCACACTGTAGATCGTTGTTATAAGCTCCATGGATATCCACCAGGATATAAGCCCAAACCTAAGGTGCCTGGAGGAAAGAATAATGTTGTCTCCGTGAATCAAGTCTCCACCAACTCCGTGGATGCCTTTCTCCATGGATTAGATCCTACAAAATGTTCTCAACTTATGCAGCTCTTGTCTACACATATGGCAAGCACAGTTACACTTCTTGATTCCCTTGCTGCTTCTACATCTTCTAACTTAGGTACTTTGCTTTCCACATCCTTCCCAAGTGGTATTATAGATCCACGTTTATGGATTGTTGATTCTGGTGCTTCACACCACATATGTGCATATCCTCATTGCTTTATATCCATGCGTCCAACACATGGTTCCAGGCTCACTTTACCTGATGACACGACTGTAGAAGTACTCTTAATTGGTGATGTTCAGCTTACCTCACATATACTGCTTAAAGATGTGTTCTTTGTTCCATCTTTTCGGTTCAATCTTTTATCTGTCAGTGCAATCACTTCAGATTTAAGAATCATGCTCACTTTTCTACCTACATCATTTGTCATTCAGGACATTATCAGCCAGAAGATGATTGACAAGGGTGAGAGATTTGAAGGACTATACATATTTGACTCTACTTGTAATGACTCTGTTTCTTGTTTTGCTCTTGAAAATTTTATTCCCATAGATACATGGCATAACAGACTTGGCCACTTGTCACATAGATGCCTTTCTCATATGAAACAGTCATTGAAATGTATTGATTCCTTTTCCAATAATAAAACACCTTGTTCAATTTGCCCACTTGCAAAACAAAGACGTTTGCCTTTCTTTTCACACAATAATTTGTCTCAATGTTCATTTGATTTGATTCACATTGATGTTTGGGGACCATTGCATACTTCTTCATATTCTGGTTTTAGATATTTTCTCACTTTGGTGGATGATGCTACCCGATTTACATGGGTTTATTTTCTCAAGAACAAATCAGATGCCATCTCCATATTTCCAAAGTTCTATACTATGGTGCTCACACAATTTGGGAAGCCTATTAAAGCTATTAGATCTGATAATGCTAAAGAACTATCTTATCATGATTTCTGCCAGGATCATGGAGTTTTACATCAGTTATCTTGTGTAGAGACTCCTCAACAAAACTCAGTTGTGGAGCGCAAACATCAACACATTTTGAATGTGGCACGTGCTCTATACTTTCAATCCAGGCTTCCTATATCATTTTGGTCAGATTGTGTTTCTACAGCAGTATTTCTTATTAATAGGACTGCTTCTGCACTTCTCAAATACAAATCTCCATATTCACTTCTTTTTAGTAAGGATGTTGATTACTCCTTTTTACGTGTATTTGGCTGTTTGACTTTTGCATCCACTTTAGCAGCACACAGGTCGAAGTTCCAGCCAAGAGCTCGGAGATGTATTTTCATAGGCTACCCTCCTGCTATGAAAGCCTACAAGTTATTTGATTTGGACAAGAGGCAAATCTTCATTTCTCGTGATGCTGTGTTTCATGAAGACAGTTTGCTCAGCACCTCCTACTTCTAACACTTCCAGAAATGAAGTGGATTTGTCTAATCAACAGAATTCGGTTCCAACAGCTGTAGATACAGATACAGCTTCACTTCAGCAGCCTAGGAGATCTACAAGAGTGTCTAAGCCTCCAACATACCTACGTGACTTTCACTGCAATCTTATTACTGGTTGCATTCCAAGTGCAGATTTGGTTTCCTATCCATTATCCTCAGTCATCACATATGATTCTTTATCTCCTTCACATAAGCATTATGCTCTCAACATATCTTCTCACCATGAGCCACAGTTTTATCATGAAGCTGTTCAATTTTCACATTGGCGTGCAGCTATGCAAGATGAACTTTCAGCTATGGAAGCTAACAACACTTGGTCTATTGTTCCTCTTCCTCCTGGCAAACATGCAATTGGATGTAAATGGGTTTATAAAGTCAAGTTTAAAGCTGATGGCTCCGTTGAAAGGCACAAGGCATGGCTTGTGGCAAAGGGCTACACACAACAAGAAGGAGTGGATCATATTGATACATTTTCTCCCGTTGCAAAGCTGGTCACTGTTAAAACTTTGCTTGCGGTTGCTGCTTCACAAAGTTGGCATCTTCATCAACTTGATGTCAACAATGCTTTTTTAAATGGAGATCTTTTTGAAGAAGTTTATATGCAACTTCCCCTTGGTTACAAATATGGACAGTTTACAACAGGATCTAAGGCTGTTTGCAAACTGCATAAAGCCATTTATGGTTTAAAACAAGCCTCTAGGCAATGGCATTCTAAGTTTTCCACTGTCCTTATCTCTCATGGGTTCACACAATCCAAGTCAAATTATTCTCTATTCACCAAAGGTTCTGGTGACAATTTTCTTGCTCTTTTGGTGTATATAGATGATATAATTTTAGCCAGTCCTTCTTCTAACAACATCTTGGCTATCAAGTCTTTTCTGCAAACTCAGTTTAAACTTAAAGACTTGGGATGTCTTAAGTATTTTTTAGGGCTGGAAATAGCTCGTTCAAAGAAGGGAATAGTTCTCTCTCAACGTCATTATGCTTTGCAATTATTAGAAGAGACTGGCTTCCTTGCTGCCAAGCCTGCCCCTGTTCCTATGGATTCCAAGCTGGTGCTAAATAGTTTAGATGGTGATCCTTTGCCAGATGCTTCACAGTATAGAAGGTTGATTGGGAAGCTATTATATTTGACTCTATCCAGACCTGACATCACATATGCGGTCCATAAATTGAGTCAGTTTGTTTCTCAACCTCGTACTCCTCATTTAAATGCAGTTCATCAGCTTCTCAGATATATCAAAGCTCATCCAGGTCAGGGATTATTATTTCCTGCTTCATCATCATTTCAGTTGAAAGCTTTTAGTGATGCTGATTGGGGAGCATGTCATGATTCTAGAAGATCCGTGACTGGTTTTTGTATTTTCCTTGGTGACTCCTTGATTTCTTGGCGTGCTAAGAAGCAAACCACTGTTTCAAGAAGTTCTGCTGAAGCTGAATATAAGGCCATGGCTGCCACAGCTGCTGAAGTATGCTGGCTCTCACAGTTACTAAATGATCTTGGTTTCAACCATACTTCTCCAGCCTTAATGTTTTGTGATAATCAAGCGGCTGTGCACATTGCTTCTAATCCTATTTTTCATGAGAGAACAAAACACATCGAGATTGATTGTCATTTTGTTCGGGAATAAGTTACTTCCGGGCGTATCAGATTAATGCTCATACAGTCTCATAATCAACTTGCAGACTTGTTTACTAAAGCTTTGCCTGCTTCTCTTCTTTTTCCTCTTTTGTCCAAGATGGCAGTGTTAGATATCCACTGTCCATCTTGAGGGGGAGTATTAAATATTATTGTTATTTGTATTATTGAGGGACAAGTCATTCTCTTGTAACTGTAGATATAAATAGGTCTGTTACATATAACTCTCATTTTTTAAGTTTTGTTTTTCCAGTTTTATAATGAATTACTTTTTCTCTCACTTACTTTACTCTTCTGCATACTCTCTCTTCGGTTGTAATACCTATCAATCCTGACAGAATGTTGTCTACTGTTAATCATTTTCCATTTTATATACCATAAGCTCTAAGAGATTAACTCACACAATATATTTTTGAGTTGCATTAAACACAGTGAAACATAACCAATAAATCTAGCTATTTATACATCCCCATTAAAAATTAGGACCGAATCATGGTTTTGAGACAACTGTCAGGTAATTAGTCGTTACAAGTACCATTCTTATAACTACATATAGTAGTGGCAGATTTTATCGTCTTTCAAGCAATACAATGAAGAACAAGTGCCTTATTGTTCATCTTTTTCATCGTAAAATCCATTTATAAAGCTGATGGGCAAACCCTCAGGAACAGCAACAAGAAAAAAATTCCAAAATTTCCGTAGCATCGTCACCAGACCACATCAAATGGACCCTTCTTGCAGCTTTTAGCTGAATAATAAAAATTAGTATACTCTTTATAATTTGGTTTATTAGTATTTGATGATTTCTTGACAATAATAACTGTTAGTATTGCTCTTGCCTATTAATCCTAGCAGAATCTCAAATCCAAAAATAATATACTAGATAGGTTGGCATTTAACTTACATTGGTTTTACATAACCATACTGTTATCTAATCATAGATGTTCATATTTAATCATAGATGTTTACAATAGTGGTTTTTTGGTTAAATACTTAATTTTGTTTATTAATCACCAATATAAGAAGAAATTGATTGTCAAATACTTAATTCCAAACACTCACTTAATATTTGAATTTGGGCCAAGCGGATTGACTTCAATCAAGGCCTCCACGTATCTCGAAGATCAAATTTTTGGGCCTATCTTAACTTGCCGAGTACGAAACCAAGCTGTAGTGATAGGTTGATTTTCTTGCCAAGTATGAAACCAAACAATGTCGTTGAGTTTTTCTTCCTTTTTTATTTTTTTTTCCCTTTTTTCTTAGTAAGCATGTGTTAGCTAAATTTTTGAGGAGTGGGATTGAAACCTGGATCTTTTACTTTTAAAAAGACCTTGGATGGGAGAGGGAGACATTTTTATATGGGTTTTTATTAATGTTATGTTACATGATTTAAGTGTTGTTTCCAACACAAAAAAAAGGAGAGAGAAAGTAAAATGATGAAAGAGAAAGAAAAGAGACATTTTTATATGGGTTTTTATTAATGTTATGTTACATTAATGTGTGTGTAGGAAGAGAGTTATGTATATATCATCTCTTTAATGTGTGTGTAGGAAAGTGATGTTATATCATGTTACATGATAAACATAAAATCCTTTTTATATAGTACAAGAGTAGTGCCGTAACATTTCACTGAGAAAGATTAACATAACCATACTGTTACCTAATCATAGATGTTAGACTACATATAAAATATTACATAATCATATATGTTAGAGTGATTAGGGAAATGCATAGTAGCTAGTAGAAGATATCTTTATGAACGAGCTAAGAATTTCACGGCACATCTTAAATTAAAATTTTACAATTATGAGTCTTAAAATTTTTATTCTTATTTTCACACTTCAATTTCTAACAATATATTATTAGATTAATTATAAAACTTTACAAAATTGGCAGAACAGTTGTTAAAATGCAGCTAAAATATTATTCTGGGAGTATATCAGTGTTTTTCCAGTTACCGAGTATGCTGTGTTAGAGTTGTTTTTGCTAAATATATATCATTTCAATTACAGTATTAAAAATATAATTATATTATCAAATAATAAATAACTCATACGATAAACTTTTAGTATATAAAATGAAAAATTACTCGTATTCTATAGGGCCTAACTGATAACAGAATTTAACGAATGAGGAAACGCCGCGAGATGCGAATGAAACGCGTGGCTATATTATAGATTGGGCACGCGTGCAGTCCATATCTAATCACACTCAATTGCTTAGTTTGCTTGTCACTCATTTCCAGTCCCACCCTCTTGTCTCCTTATCTCTTCCAACTTTTCCCATTATTTGTTTCCTGCATATGATTTCCCCAATTTTATGGCGTCAATTTTTTTTTATTTTTTGCAACATCCACGTCAATTCGCAAGACCAAAGTGTCAATGCAGTACACAACCTTTTTAATGCACTATTTTCACATGTAGGTGCCGGCAACGACCATACAGTTAAAGCATCTATCAATCTCATGTTCAAGGGGGGCCACCGCCCATACCCAAATTTTAAGAATTTTTTTAATGAATTTTATAAGAAACCAGTTTACGTTTCCGTAGGAAAAATGATTATGTTATTTTATAATTTTATTTTTAAATTTTTAAATTTTTTGTTTTTTGTTTGCTGCGGCCTCACAAAATATTGTGTGTGTAGGAAATTTTTTGTGGTCATGTTAAATGATAGATGATAAACCCTTTTTTCATATATATATATATATATATATATATATATATATATATATATATATATATATAAAATAAAATTTTGATAATATTATTAAATTATTTGTTTTAAAAATTATATAATATAAAATTACTCTTCATGACACATTAGATATCACACTACCCTCAATCTTTTGTTATTCCTATTGTTATTCGTCTATCAATTTTAACAAATCCTCATGGCCTCATCTGCATTCCCTCCTCTCTCTCTCAATTTTAATAAATCTTCTCAGCTCAACTCTCTCACTATCTGTATTTTTTGTTTTTTTATGAAATTAACAATGCTACTATTATTTGATTGTTTTGTTTCGAAATCTGTTCATATTATCCCCATGTTTTGAATGTTTTATTTTGTCTCATTATCTTCCATTGATTAACTTTTTTTATATCGACCTTCGGTGCATTAATGTTTTTTAATGCTTTAATGTTTCATTGAGGATTACTTTTCAAACTGAAAGAATAAATTGTGTTGGACAAATAACTTAAAAAAAGTTCAAAACACGTATGAACCAATAAATTTTAAAAAAATCATGTTATAAAAAAAAATCAAAACTCAAGGTGAAATACAAAAGAGCATAACATATTTATTGGGGACTCGTAATATTTCAAATTTTCAAATGCTTCATTTACTGATCTGTTAGTGTATTTTTTTGTCTGTATTTTCTTATTTTTTGGACTCTGAGATCTGGAAGTATTTACTTTTCAATGTTGGGTAGGTTGCTGCAGTGTTGTTCTACAGTATATCTTGATGAATATATTTGAATAATTTTATTAGATTCAAGAGCTTGTCCAAATATCTACAATGCATCTCCACGTACATTTTTTTTTAATTTATTTATTTATCTATAATTTATTTAAACATTTTCTTATCTGTTTTTATTATAGATGAGTTTAATAATATGAAAAGACGTAGAGTAAGAGTCAACCGAAGTGATCTTAATTTCTGTAATAGATTTCTTTCAATCTTTTGCATATTAAATCTGTATTGTATTTGAAATACTTTTATTTATGAAGATGTATTTTTATTTTTCGGCCCCTCTCAACAAAATTCCTGTGTCCGCCACTGCTCATGTTGCATGAGATAATTATCTCATGCAACAGAGATAAGATTGTGGGGTCCAATATTTTGTCTCTGTTGCATGAGATAATTACATGAGATAATTTTTTCTCATAGTTAAATTACAATTAAGTTTTTAAGATAAGAAGTTCGATTATTTTTTATTTTTTTTATATCGTTTACTTCACTTCAAACAATGTTGAGTCTCGAAAAAATATGTATCGTTTTATATTTTTTATAGGAGTGTTGTTTAAATGTAGCACAGTACATTACATTTGACAATCAATGTAGACAACTCTGCCAAGTTAATAACTTACACATGAAAGAATATCATTGTTAACCAATATACATGTCCCTTTATTCAACAAAATAAGTTTTTTAGAGAGTTAATTGCGTGATATAGTTAAGGATGATGCATAGACAATTTTTATTTTTTTTAAAAGAATGGGGATGGTCATAGCTTCTAATATCATACCATGAACCAATTCTCTAAAAGAATTAAGTTGCTGGCAAAGGAACATGAGTGATTTTATTATATCTCTTAACACTCATCTTATTTGACGTGACAATTGTGTTAGTGAATCATATTTGTATTATGTCGAGGGCTACATAAATATTAATACACTCAACATGAATACGATAATAATAAAGATTTGTGACAAAACCTTGAATATAAACACAACCCACTTATTTTGTTGGTCGTCATAATACAACACAAATAACACGTACTAAATATTACTTTTATCAATTTCATGCTCACATGACATAAATAACTTAGAAGAATGTTAATGTATGCTAGTATTGTATTTGCGGGTTGACGTGCAATACGAGAGATGTAAATAGGTCAGGTGACTTATGTCAGGCCAGAATTAGCTTAATATATATAGTAAAACAGAGCAAGACAAAAGCTTAAAAAAATATATTTAAAAAGCAAGCCATAGGCTTTATTTTACAAGGTTGTACCTATAAGTTACGGACGACCTAAATTATATTATTTATTTTAAATAAAATAAATAAAATTATTATTTAAATAATATTAAATAATAGAGTAATATTATTTTTATTATTTCTTGAAATTCTTAAAGGCTTAATATGCTTAAATAGGCTTAGGCCAAACTTTTTGTTGTTTAAATATAGGCTTGGTCAAGCCTATAGTTTACCCTACACTAGGCTAATAAGATATATCAGATTTAAAAGATTTTGTATTTAATTTAATCCTAAGCCTAACCAGTCGAGCTCACCCTCTTAAATACGGTAAAAAAAAATTCATGTCAAATTTTATCAATGCAAACACAA
Source organism: Gastrolobium villosum (assembly GCA_032173675.1). NCBI lineage: Eukaryota > Viridiplantae > Streptophyta > Magnoliopsida > Fabales > Fabaceae > Gastrolobium > Gastrolobium villosum. Next base: position 15,520 of record JAVKPL010012793.1, on the reverse strand, counting down.
CACATATTCGAAAGTTAATTAACTCAAACACAAATTTTATGTATCATATTTGTATTGTGTTGAAAATTGTCATTCCTACTTACTCGCCAAAATATAACAATCTGAATCTTGGAAAATATCACTTAAATGTTAGGTAATCCAACAAAGCATTTACTTATGATGTGACATTATATCGATGAGGGAGGATATTCTTACTATCAAAATTTTTTACTACTAACTTACTACCTATTTAATCACCACCGAATCAAAGAGAGAGAATGTTAAAAAGTTTTTGAAAAAAAAAAGAAAATGTTGATCCAATGGTGATTAGATAGGTAGTAAGTTGGGAGTAGAAAATTTTGATAGTAAGAATATCCCTCCTCTATATCGACATTCCAAAGCATAGTAAACCTTCCTTATTCTATAAGGCTTCTATTTAACACACATATAGGGATAGGTTATTATGCCTATATCTTTTTCTGCCTACCTTTACTTACTACTCTCTAATACATCGGCTCAAAATCTCAATAGGAGAGAGAAATGATAAAGGTAGTTGAGATTTTGATCTGATGGTGTTGGAGAATAGTAGGCAGATAAAGAGGTTGGTAAAATAACCTATCCATGTGTGTGTAAGGCAAATAAAGAGGTAGGTAGAATAACTTATCCATGTGTGTGTGTGTGTAAGGAAAATAAAGAGGTAGGTAGAATAACCTATCCATGTGTGTGTAGGTGTGAAATCATAATCATACACCTGTCATTGCTGGACGTCAAATGGATGGAGAAATGATTTCACACACACATATATATGGGTTAAACATTTCTTTAGTGACTTTAGATAAAGTTGTCTACAGCTAGCCCCTTTTATCTAAGTCTGACCAGTAAGACATAAAACTTGCATTTTCTCTCTCCGTCACGTTAGTAGCCAATGTCTAAGGAGAGAAAAAAATAGCTTTATAACATTTTATAACTATGTCTTACTTGTCAACCTTAGTTAAAAAGGGGTAACTGAAAATAATGTTATCTAAAGTAGCTGTATAAATACTTTTTGTAGAAATACTTTTTCATATATATATATATATATATATATGATATATATAAGTATATATATATATATATATATATATATATATATATATATATATATATAGGACAGGATCATTTTGCACCAGTGTAAGTTACACTCTTAATTTTGTTTGTTGATCCCATTTATATCTAAGGGCTCTAATTTTCTTAGTAATATGAGCCATTGAATACAAGTGGATCAATGGTCAAGATTGAATGTAAGGCTTCTAACTCTTACAACAGTGTAAGAATATCCTGCCCCTATATGTGTGTGTGTGTTAAATCATAATCATACACCTGATATTGCTGGACGTCAAGTGGCTAGAGAAATGATTTTATGTGTGTGTGTGAAATCATAAACATACACCTGTCATTGCTGGATGTCAAATGGCTGAAAAAATAATTTTACCTCTATCTATATATATATATATATATATATATATATTAAAAAAGAAGAACTTGTAATAGATTAAATGCAATGGTAAGCAAACTATATTTTTAAGAAGAGACCATGATGAAAATATTAGAGAGATTATTTTTTCTATTCTCATATAATGAGTCTCATAGGTAATAGAAGATAAGGATTCAAAGCTAGGGGTGTCAAAACGGGTTGACACGACACGAATTTGACACGACACAAATACTGTTAAGGGACGCGAACCCTTAAACGATCCCTCAATTAACAAGCAGAGAAAACAGAGAGAAGAACAAAGAAAATGAACGAAAATAAACTTGTATATTTCTCAATGCCTGTCCATCGGTTACAACTATGCTTTTAATACCTTTGGCCCCAAACTACCAAATGGTTTATTGCCTAATACAATGACACGTCAGAGGCTAATAATTGCCACTTCAATTATCAAATATAAGCTACTCCTAATGCTCCTAATGTAACTGCTATATTGAAATACAGCTGTACAGTTACTCACATGCAATTGTAACACTCAATATTAAATTGCTACCTTTACTCTTACCCAACTATGCCTTTAATTCTCTTAGGGGCGTTTGGTTGAGGAGAAATATTATGAATAATAGGGAAATGTTATGTATAGGGAAATGGGTGGGAAGTGCGATTGGTAGGAAAATGTAAAAAAAAGTTGTTTGGGTGGAAAAATTTTTACAGAGAAAATTAGGTAACTTTTGTAAAGTCTATGTTTGGCTGTAAGTAACATATAGATGGAAAAATGCAGTGGATATTACAAAATTAACCCTGACTGCATAAATTTTTCCATCGTATGCAGCAAGACCAACCAGTTTCGCTATGCTTCTCGCATTTTCTGCTCTCGCCTTCTTCGCTATGGCAAACCCATCACTCTTTCACCACCATTCTCCCATCATCTTCACCTTTCATCCCAACCACTCCATCACCCTCACCTGGTTAAGTTTTCTTTTCTTTCATTATTATTTACCCCACAAAAAAAATCATTTTTTTACCCATTTTAGCTGCAATATGAATATAAAGTTCATTGCTTTAGTTGGTGTTAATCAAGAAAAACCAGCGTCAGATAACTCTGCAAAAGATGGTTCTGGTCTAGGAAAAGAGTCTGGAGGGGAAAATGATCAGAAAAGTGATGATGGGAAACCTGTTCGTGGAGGGGTACGCTGGTCTTTTTTTTAGTACAGTCAGTGAGCAAATATGGAGGTTTTCCGCAATACCACCTTGCAAAAGGGTTTCTGTGGCCGGCAAAATCAGTACAAATAGATAGGGAAATAGGAATGCCTTGAATCAGAGTTAGCTAACTAAGTGAGGAAACCCAACACACCAAACACTGGTTTCTTCCTTTCCCATTTGTCATTTATCTATCATTTTGTTGAGAATCCTTCAACCAAACAGCCCCTTATACTGATATCGTAACATTGCCTTCCCCTAAAAAATGAACCTTGTCCTCAAGGTCCAAAGAAACAAAAAAAAAGTGAAAAATACTTTTATATAGGCTGCATAGATTGCATATTTTTCTGCTATATCTATAGGTGTAGTCGTGAAGATCACATTGCCAAAGTAACCTGGTGGGAGGAGAGGTTGCTACCTTGACCTTGTGATGGTGCTCTCACCAATGCAAGCAGGGAAGTCTAATTTGTCAACCTTCCAGATATAGCAAGCTTCACTTATGTCAATTAATCCAGGAAGTGCAGAGAGGATGATAGTAGCAAGTATGGCCATAGGAGTGTAGTATAAGAGCCTTGTGAACAATTCCAAACACAGAAGCACAGTAACGACCATCACAATATTTGATACTGCTGTTGGACATCCTGCACTGAAATTCACTGCAGTCCTTGAGAAAGAACCTGTTGCCACATAACATGAAGTGAAAGATCCTGCAATGTTCATACAGCCCATTGCTAACATTGCTTTGTTCCCATCAAGATAGTATCCCTTAATGGAAGCAAAAGATAGACCAACAGCTATTTCTTCAGTATGAGCAATGATGACAGGAATCAATCCAATTTTAGCTGCTTGTCCAACATGTTGACCATGGAATTGTAACTGGTGAGCCGAACTTGGATTCAGGCCTCCTTTTCCTTTGACCTGCTTTATTATATTAACCCTATTCTTATCAGCTTTGGACAAATACACAATTAAATTTGATAATAGAACTGATAGAAGAGGAGCAACAGCAGGCAACCAGAATTTTTTTTTTGTTTTCTCTGCCAATAAATCGGGCAATTAAAAGGAAAATCAGGAATGAACACCCGATGACAAAATTCAGAGGGTACCACTTTTCTCTAGATGTAATTTGATGACGGAGTGACTTATAAACAGATTCCAACACCGACACTGCATTAATTTTGGTGGTAAAGTGAGTAAGTCCCAGCAACCCATTTAGTTGTTGAAGACCAATAATGATGGCTGCACCTGCCATGAATCCTACAAGGGCAACATGTGAAAGAAAATCCACAAGAAATTTTCTGTAATTAGATACTACTGTTGTTTCCCCACTAAAGGATGCAACAGTTCTTATTGAGCCAATTACTTATTCAACTACATGTGTAGCTTTAGCATTCACGTTTTGACCTTTGGAAGTCGTCCTTCCAATGATAAGGACCATAGCAGCGCCAGAAACAAAAGGAGGTGGAAGAGTAGACAACATGACAACAGTAATAAGCCACCATTTGATAAAAGCTATCACAAAACCACCAAAGAATGTTGCTACTAACTACAAAAATTTTCCAACAAGTTTAGGAGAATTTTCTACACCATAAGAACAAACCTCACCTTCAATCTTAATACCAGTAGCCTCTGAAACAACATCTCTCACTGCAGCAGCTTCATTAACAGTCCTTAATTTTGACAAAGGTTGATTGCCAACGAACGCCTTGAAGGTCCAAAAAGAAAAAACTAGAAATCCTCTCGGGTCCCAATAGAACATGCAATCTAAGATCATTACCCTACCAAATAAAGAACATGCATTATTTTTCACGCACTTATCTGAGGGGGAAAATATGACCTTGAAGTTAGAGGTATTATTATGGTCTGCCATTTCAGCAAACATCTGGTGTGCATAACTATGTGATTTTTGCTCCTTTGCTTTCTTTAGATCTTCTTGAGAGAGATTCAACTGAATCTCCGATTCTGAACTCTTTGTAGCTCTAAGGACTTGTGTATCTGGTGGTGAGGAGGTGGGTCTCAGTGATTTTCGCTTACCCACTAGCATTGAAGTCACAGATCGTGGTGATTGTTCCACAGAAAGACGAGAATTGTGCAAAAGGGATGGTTATTCTTTCTCTGAAATTGAATTCTTTTCCCTCGATTCAGTCATTTTATTCTTGGCTTCTTCATTTTTTGTTGCCTTACTTTCTCCTCCCTATGCATCCACCTCCCGCACCACAAACGCCGGAACGCCCTCGCTGAAAGTCGACCACGGCAGATCCACCAAATTGGAAGAGTCCACAACATCAACCGACACCTTCTTGGGAGTACAGTGGATTTTCTTGAAGCAACTTTGCAGCACCGCATTTCCCCCCGAACAATTTTCCCTACCCAAGATTGCAGCGTTGTTGGGAGCATGGTGCATAGTTCTTTGATTCAATGAAGATTGCATTGAGCTTGCTCTCAAAGCTTCAGTACTAAGTGATTGATCGGGTCATTTCTCCATAATTGCTACATGAATTTGCTGCAACAAAGTGTTGATTTTGGATAACAAAGCTTGATCTTCGCTGAAACCTTGATCCCCTCTTGTTTGCATCTTGAATCGGTTGCTACGTTCGATGAAGAAGAAGGTTCAACGAAATGAAAGGAAGGTGAATTCAGGATACGAAAGCACCGATGTTAAGGGACGCGAACCCTTAAACGATCCCTCAGTTAACAAGCAGAGAAAACAGAGAGAAGAACAAAGAAAAGGAACGAAAATAAACTTGTATATTTCTCAATACCTGTCCATCGGTTACACAGGGGCGGACCGACATGGGGTGCTAGGGATGGCCTTTGTAAGAACCTGCACCGCTAATTAAGGTAATTAGCGAATTAATTATGATAATTAGGAAATAATTCCATAATTGACCCTAATAAGTATTAATGGGCTTAGATAATTAAATTGAGTGAGTAAAAATGCTGAAAGTCGCTTTTCGAAAGAAAAACGCAGATACCGGTTCTGCTACTCGGTATAAATGCGTACGGGAAAAGTATCCCGAAAAATTATAACGAACGCATGATAATTACTAGAATATTATGTAGGACTTGTAAAACAAGTTTCAAGTCAAAATGACGTAATCTGATGCCAGAACTGATACTGGCTATGGAAAAGCGCGTACCGGAAAGGTGCTCCGAAAAATAAAATAAAAATATGAAAAATCTTAGAAAAATGCGTAGGTCTAGAATCCGAAGTTTGGGATCAATATCTTTTACTTTGCGATTAAGGCTAATACTGCGCGATTAGTGACTTTGCCTATAAATAGACCCATTAAGGGCACAAAACCCTAGGTCTAAATTCTCTTCACATGAGTGTGGGCTGCAGCTTGTGTCTTGCATGCAGCCACCCTCTTCCTTGCTTGGTTGCCACCAAGTTTTCATCTTTCCTTCTTCTTTCACACTCTCCTTCTTGTAAACACTTGTGAGTGGCCTTGTGAGTGTGAGAGGTGGTAGTTTCTGAGTTGAGAAACCTGTGTGTGTATAGTTAGTGAGCATGAGTTTGAAGCTTTAGTAATGGCTACTTTGTGGTAGTCATTGTGAGCTTCAAAGTGCCTTCTTGTGGTGCAAGAACCCACCTTGAAGTGCCATTTTCGTGCTCCTACTTAGGCTGAGTTTGAGGAACCTTGGGAGAGCTCCAAGAGCACAACTTGCCTCTGTTTTGAGCTTTGGTAAGTTATACCAACTATGATCATGGGTTTAAATGCTTAAAAATGGAACCTTGATATGTATTGAGCTAAGTTAATAACTTAAGGGTGGGGTAGGTTAAACACACCTAGAAATGCATGTTTAAGTGCCTTTAATCGGTTAAAAAGTTGAACCTATGGATTGGATATTCACGAAATGCAGAAAATGCATTCTGTCGTGAGATATCCAGATATTGTCGGGCAGATATCCGGATATCAGTATCCGGATATGATATCCGGATATCCATATCCGGATATGGGGACAGCAACGAACCTGTTTCGATAAAAATTCGATATCTTGAGCTACAGAGCTCCAAATCGAGTGCCGTTTGGACCTATATGTAGCTAACACATAAGGATATAACCCTGCAAAATTTCGTAGCCATTGGATAAGTGGTTTGATCTCAGTGTTACTTTAAAGTCGCGTCTTGGTTGCTGGAAATTCAGTTGGCAGCAGTCACTTTGCGAAAATCATAACCGGAGTTATACAACTCCGATTGAGGCATAAAGTATATCGTTGGAAACCTCAAGATGTCTAGTTTAACATTGTAAATATTAGAATATTAATATTGATATAATTATTGGTCTAAAACAGATTGTGATTCTGCTGTGTTTGGACTTTGAGTTTGTGCGGACTCTTGGCTTGGATAGCTAGCTTGCAAGGTAAGCTTTCGTGTCCTCGGTTTAGCCATTTTGATGTTCCACCATGTCCCATGGGGATGGGTTTATGCATGCTGTGTTACATGCTTTGATTATTTTGGAAATGCTGTTGAGCTGTTTATATGTAATGAGCATTATGATATGCATGTGGTGTCCACCTAGACGGCAATCCTGAGTATGTAGTACATACAAGATGGAGAAGCATGTGGGTGAGGTGCAGGTAGTATCCATGTACTCAAGTAGGCATAGACGTATTCCTACATTTCTCTGGCCAGTAGATTTGAAAGCACACATGGCATGATTAATTGCTGCATCGCATGATTTTGGAACTTATATTGTAAATACTGTTTTTAGAACTTATATTACACATGTAAGTGAGCTTGGGGTGGAGACTCCTTGAGGACCCCTTGTCTTACTGAGATTTCTTGTTAGAGATCTCACCCCACGTTTGGGGACGCTTATTTCAGGATCAGGTAATGTTGAGGGCTCAGGTGGCAGGAGGCCCGAGCTGAGTTGATAGTTTGATATGCTGTTCTGCTGGATTGACTGCTGTTATGTTATGTTTTCCGCTTTATTTATGTTATCATGTTGAGACTGTTTTGTGGGCATTGTTGCCTTATTTGGTGAGCATGGGGTTTGTCCATGCCACATGGTTTGACTATTGTCTTTTGATTTAATGTTGTAATTAAAGTATCAGGATTTTGACCCAGGCTGCATGTTGTAGTCCTGTGGTTTTAGATACTAACATTATTTTTATGTACGAGGTATTCAGTTAGTTGTCTTGCAATTTACATACAGGCAGTATTTTTATGAAAAGGATTAAGTAATCAAGTTGGTTAAGTTAATGACGTCATAATTGAATTAAAGAAAAAGTTATTCCGCATTTTAATTAAGCGTGGCTTAATACGATAGTGTGTTAACAATCCGGGTTAACACGGGCTGTTACATTTTATGGTATCAGAGCACTTTCTAGGGAAAAGCCTGTATGTATTGCAATAACTTAGGATGTGTCGTTGCGTGTCTACTTTGTGTTCTCTCTGACTGGTGTGTGTGATGATAATGCATTTGTGACCACATGGCGTGGGCCTGATCAACTCATTCGTTGTGTAACTTGTGCAGAGTCATGGTACCACCGAGGAGGAACACGAGTACAAGCGAGGATCAATCGGATCCTGTCCTGGCTGCATTAGCTGAGATGCAGGCGGCCCGACTAGCCGACCAGGAAGCCACGAGGCTGGCAAACCGGGCAATGCTGGACGCAATTAGAGATGCGAACCGGCAAACCACGGCAGAGGTTCTGGAGGAGAACCGGATGGCCAACATGACGATGATGAGGGTCATGTTGGAGGAGCCGAGGGCTGGTCCTGCTGCTGGCCAGGGTCCTCCACCACCTCCACCGCCGCCACCGCCTCCACCTCCACCTAGTCAACAGGAGGACACCCAGAGCCAGATGGGTGAGGGTAGTCATTTGACGGGGGCTATGCAGACTATCCCCGTACTTGCTGAGGATCGTGACGAGATCGATCGCCGGCTGAATGCTTTCCGTAAGCATAAGCCACCTACCTTCGACGGATCGTATGATCCCATTGCTGCTGCCAGATGGCTACAGGCGCTGGACAAAATTTTCCGGATCATGCAATGCACCGATCCGCAGAAGCTGTTGTTCGCCACGTACATGCTGGAGGGCGAGGCCCATGAGTGGTGGACCAACCTATCTCAGGTCTACGAGATGCAGGGTCATGTGATGACGTGGCCATTCTTCGAGGAGAGCTTCCTGGGTCAGTACTTCCCTTATGACTCACAGGAGAGGAAGCAGGGGGAGTTTGACCGGTTGGTACAGGGCTCGTTGTCTGTTAACGAGTACCTGGCCAAGTTTAATGAGCTGGTCAAGTTCTCTCATTTCCGCATGGCGAGGCCTACTCCTACATTCTTGGCGGCCAAGTTCCGGAGGGGACTAAATGAGGATATTGCTGGACATCTCGCCGGTTCTGCTTCGAGAAACTTCGGAGCGTTGGTGCAGCAGTGCCGCGACATCGAGGACTACTGCCGGGCGAGTCAGGCCAAGAGGGCCAAGGTTGAGGTGCCACAGAGCGCTGGTGGTTCTACTCCCTGGAAGAACAAGAAATTTGCCAACAAGGGCAAGGGTAAACCACCGTTGGCGGCTAAGCAAGCGCCAAATCAGTTCAGGAAGACTGCTGCTTCGGGGAACACTGCTAGACCTCCTGCTCCCAGATGTTCGGGATGCGAGAAGTCACATTTTGGGCCGTGCTCTACCGGTCAGCTGATTTGTTTCCAGTGTGGCAAGGAGGGCCACTACTCCAGAGATTGCTCGTCGGCGAGAGTTGCTGCAGTGCAGGCTGTGCCGTTGCAGATGGTTCCTACTGGGGCGCCAGCCGTGCCACCTACTACCGGACGAGTCTACACACTTGATCGTCAGCAGTCGGACAGAGCTCCGAACCTGGTCAGAGGTACTGTTACCATTGGTGGAACAACTGTTGATGTTTTGGTTGATTCCGGGGCAACGCACTCTTTTGTTGCTACCCCTATTGCTGTGGGGCTTGAGTTGCCCAGTGATGTGCTTTCTCCACCGATGCGGGTGACCACCGCCACCGGAGAAAAATGTTTGACCTCCACTGTTCATCGCGATGTAGCGTTTCAGTGGGATGGCCGTGACTTCTCGGTAGATCTGATAGGATTGCCGATGGCCAACCTTCAAATTATTCTGGGCATGGATTGGTTGTCCAGAAACTGTGCAATGATTGACTGTTGTGCCAAGAAAGTGGTGATGTCTCCGGGTGGGTCCACAGCCAGTTCCTCACCGTTCATTTCAGTCCTGCAGGCGAGGAGGGCCTTGAGAGCAGGGGCATTTGGCTATGTCATGTTGGGAGGTTTGGTGAGTGGGACACAGGAGGATCTCACTGGCATTCCTGTGGTGAGGGTATTCCTCGAGGTGTTTCCTGAGGAGATTCCTGAGTTTCCACCGCAGAGGAAGATAGAGTTCTCCATAGATTTATTGCCTGGTGTGGGGCATATCTCGTTGGCTCCATACCGGATGTCGCCACCAGAGTTGGCGGAGCTGAAGAAGCATATCGAGGAGCTTTCAGCAAAAGATTTTATTCGGCCGAGTGTGTCTCCCTGGGGAGCACCGGTCATATTTGTGAAAAAGAAAGATGGGACGATGCGATTGTGCACCGACTACAGACAGTTGAACAAGGTGACAATCAAGAACAAGTACCCTCTTCCACGCATAGATGATTTGCTGGATCAGCTCAGGGGTGCTTATGTGTATTCAAAGATCGATCTCTGGTCCGGTTATCATCAGATACGGGTAAAGCCGGAGGATGTCCCAAAGATAGCGTTTCGCTCGAGGTACGGGCACTACGAGTACTTGGTGATCCCGTTTGGACTCACCAATGCACCCGCAGTGTTCATGGACTACATGAACAGAATTTTCCAGCCGTACCTGGATCAGTTTGTGATCGTCTTCATTGACGACATCTTGATCTACTCCAAGACGGAGGAGGAGCATACCGAGCACTTGAAGATTGTGTTGCAAGTGCTAAAAGAGAAGAAGCTCTATGCGAAGCCGTCAAAATGTGAGTTTTGGCTCAAGGCGGTGAAATTTCTGGGTCATGTGATTTCTGCTAATGGAGTTGCAGTTGATCCTAACAAGATTGAGGCCGTGATGGATTGGGAGAGGCCCAAGACGGTTACAGAAGTGAGAAGCTTCCTGGGTTTGGCAGGTTACTATCGGAGGTTCATAGAAGGATTCTCCAAGATGGTGCTACCGATGACTCGCCTTACCCGAAAGGAGACTCCATTCGTGTGGACACATGAGTGTGAGGAGTGTTTCCAGGAGTTGAAGGAGAGACTAACTACTGCTCCTGTGTTAGTCCTTCCTGATCCTGCGGAGCAATTCGAGTTATACTGCGATGCCTCTGGTAAAGGACTTGGCTGTGTGCTGATGCAGAAAGGTAAAGCGGTTGCTTACGCTTCAAGACAGTTGAAACCTCATGAGGAGAACTACCCGACTCACGATTTGGAGTTGGCAGCCATTGTTTTTGCTTTCAAGATTTGGAGGCATTACCTGTTTGGCATGAAGTTTGCTGTGTTCAGTGATCACAAAAGCCTGAAGTATATGTTCGACCAGAAGGAGTTGAACATGAGACAGCGAAGATGGATGGAGTTCTTGAAGGACTACGACTTTGAGTTGAGGTATCACCCTGGCAAGGCCAATGTGGTAGCCGATGCTTTGAGTCGGAAATCCGTGAGCTTATCTAGCTTAATGATGAACGACTACGAGGTGATCGAGAAGTTCAGAGACTTGAGAGTGAACTCCTTGTTTGGGGGTGCACTGCTCAAAATGGAAACAGCTGAAGTGATTAATGAGCTGATGGAAAAGATCAAAGAGGCGCAAGTGCAAAGAGAGTGCCTCGATTATGTGAAGAACCAGGACGGTGTGTCTTGGAACGATGACGGATTGCTGCTGTTCCAGAAGAGGATTGTTATTCCTCGAGGGCCATTGACCGAAGAGGTTATGGCAGAGGCTCATAAGGGCCGGTTCACTATCCACCCTGGTGCTACAAAAATGTACCAGGACTTAAAAAGGAATTTTTGGTGGCCGGGCATGAAGAAGGACATAGCGGTCTACGTGTCCAAATGCCTGATATGTCAGAAAGTGAAGATCGAGCACCAGAAACCGTCTGGTAAACTTCAACCTCTGGAGATTCCACAGTGGAAGTGGGAAAGTATTTCCATGGACTTCGTGGTGGGATTGCCTAAAACTCAGGCTGGTTGTGACTCTATTTGGGTCATAGTGGACAGATTGACCAAGTCTGCCCATTTTCTTCCAGTGAAGGTGAGCTTCACTACAGAGCAGTTGGCCAAACTTTATGTCCGCGAGATTGTGAGGCTTCACGGGGTGCCCGAGAGTATCATCAGTGATAGGGACCCGAAGTTCACATCTCGGTTCTGGGAGGCGCTGCAGGAGGCTTTTGGTACGCAGTTGAGATTGAGTACCGCCTATCACCCTCAGACTGACGGACAGACTGAGCGGACCATCCAGACATTGGAGGACATGCTGAGAGCTTGCACGTTGGAGCAGGGTTCTGCATGGGATAGGTACCTTCCGTTGGTTGAATTCTCATACAACAACAGTTTTCATGCTAGTCTGGGCATGGCACCCTACGAGGCGCTGTATGGTAGGAGGTGTCGGACTCCTACCTGCTGGTCTGAGGTTGGAGATAAAGAGCTTTTCGGCTTGGACTTTGTCCAAGATACTACCCTTCAGATCCAGATGATCAGGGAAAAGTTGAAGCAGGCGCAGAATCGTCAGAAGAGCTACTATGATGTCAAGCATCGACTACTGGAGTTCAGTGAGGGTGAGCACGTGTTTGTGAAACTTTCACCTGTAACCGGTGTTGGACGGGCACTCGGCGTGAGGAAGTTGAGCCCGCAATTCATTGGGCCCTACCAGATCCTTGGTAGAGTAGGACCAGTTGCCTATCGACTCGCCTTACCTCCGAACCTAGCCAACATCCACGACGTGTTTCACGTGTCTCAGCTTCGAAAGTACATAGCAGACCCTTCGCACGTGGTGCAGCCGGATGATGTGGAGGTTCGGGAGAACCTAAAGACTCCCGTCGGACCACTCAAGATTCTCGATCGAGGCGAGAAACAGCTTCGAAGCAAGATCATTCCGATGGTCAAGGTGCAGTGGACTGGGCGTAGTCCCGAGGAGTGTACCTGGGAGCGAGAGGATGAGCTTCTCCGACAGTATCCCGACTTTCGAGACAGGTATGTTTCTGATTTTGAGGACAAAATCCTTAAAAAGGTGGGGTGAATGTAAGAACCCGCACCGCTAATTAAGGTAATTAGCGAATTAATTATGATAATTAGGAAATAATTCCATAATTGAACCTAATAAGTATTAATGGGCTTAGATAATTAAATTGAGTGAGTAAAAATGCTGAAAGTCGCTTTTCGGAAGAAAAACGCAGATACCGGTTTTGCTACTCGGTATAAATGCGTACCGGAAAAGTATCCCGGAAAATTATAACGAACGCATGATAATTACTAGAATATTATGTAGGACTTGTAAAACAAGTTTCAAGTCAAAATGACGTAATCTGATGCCAGAACTGATACTGGCTATGGAAAAGCGCGTACCGGAAAGGTGCTCCGAAAAATAAAATAAAAATATGAAAAATCTTAGAAAAATGCGTAGGTCTAGAATCCGAAGTTTGGGATCAATATCTTTTACTTTGCGATTAAGGCTAATACTGCGCGATTAGTGACTTTGCCTATAAATAGACCCATTAAGGGCACAAAACCCTAGGTCTAAATTCTCTTCACATGAGTGTGGGCTGCAGCTTGTGTCTTGCATGCAGCCACCCTCTTCCTTGCTTGGTTGCCACCAAGTTTTCATCTTTCCTTCTTCTTTCACACTCTCCTTCTTGTAAACACTTGTGAGTGGCCTTGTGAGTGTGAGAGGTGGTAGTTTCTGAGTTGAGAAACCTGTGTGTGTGTAGTTAGTGAGCATGAGTTTGAAGCTTTAGTAATGGCTACTTTGTGGTAGTCATTGTGAGCTTCAAAGTGCCTTCTTGTGGTGCAAGAACCCACCTTGAAGTGCCATTTTCGTGCTCCTACTTAGGCTGAGTTTGAGGAACCTTGGGAGAGCTCCAAGAGCACAACTTGCCTCTGTTTTGAACTTTGGTAAGTTACCCAACTATGATCATGGGTTTAAATGCTTAAAAATGGAACCTTGATGCATGTATTGAGCTAAGTTAATAACTTAAGGGTGGGGTAGGTTAAACACACCTAGAAATGCATGTTTAAGTGCCTTTAATCGGTTAAAAAGTTGAACCTATGGATTGGATATTCACGAAATGCAGAAAATGCATTCTGTCGTGAGATATCCGGATATTGTCGGGCAGATATCCGGATATCAGTATCCGGATATGATATCCGGATATCCATATCCGGATATGGGGACAGCAACGAACCTGTTTCGATAAAAATTCGATATCTTGAGCTACAGAGCTCCAAATCGAGTGCCGTTTGGACCTATGTGTAGCTAACACATAAGGCTATAACCCTGTAAAATTTCGTAGCCATTGGATAAGTGGTTTGATCTCAGTGTTAGTTTAAAGTCGCGTCTTGGTTGCTGGAAATTCAGTTGGCAGCAGTCACTTTGCGAAAATCATAACCGGAGTTATACAACTCCGATTGAGGCATAAAGTATATCGTTGGAAACCTCAAGATGTCTAGTTTAACATTGTAAATATTAGAATATTAATATTGATATAATTATTGGTCTAAAACAGATTGTGATTCTGCTGTGTTTGGACTTTGAGTTTGTGCGGACTCTTGGCTTGGATAGCTAGCTTGCAAGGTAAGCTTTCGTGTCCTCGGTTTAGCCATTTTGATGTTCCACCATGTCCCATGTGGATGGGTTTATGCATGCTGTGTTACATGCTTTGATTATTTTGGAAATGCTGTTGAGTTGTTTATATGTAATGAGCATTATGATATGCATGTGTTGTCCACCTAGACGGCAATCCTGAGTATGTAGTACATACAAGATGGAGAAGCATGTGGGTGAGGTGCAGGTAGTATCCATGTACTCATGTAGGCATAGACGTACTCCTACATTTCTCTGGCCAGTAGATTTGAAAGCACACATGACATGAATAATTGCTGCATCGCATGATTTTAGAACTTATACTGTAATACTGTTTTTGGAACTTATATTACACATGTAAGTGAGCTTGGGGTGGAGACTCCTTGAGGACCCCTTGTCTTACTGAGATTTCTTGTTAGAGATCTCACCCCACGTTTGGGGAATGCTTATTTTCAGGGTCAGGTAATGTTGAGGGCTCAGGTGGCAGGAGGCCAGAGCTGAGTTGATATTGATATGCTGTTCTGCTGGATTGACTGCTGTTATGTTTACTGCTTTATTATGTTAAGTTTATGTTGAGACTATTTGTGGGCATTGTTGCCATATTTGGTGAGCATGGGGTTTGTCCATGCCACATGATTGTTATCGTCTTTTTATGTTAATGTTGTAATTAAAGTATCAGGATTTTGACCCAGGCTACTTGTGTAGATCTGTGGCTTTAGATACTCACCTTATATTTATGTACGAGGTATTCAGTTAGTTGTCTTGCAATTTACATACAGGCAGTATTTTTATGAAAATGATTAAGTAATCAAGTTGGTTAAGTTAATGACGTCATAATTGAATTAAAGAAAAAGTTATTCCGCATTTTAATTAAGCGTGGCTTAATACGATAGTGTGTCAACAATCCGGGTTAACACGGGCTGTTACATCATCTAGGAAGCACAGACACTTGTAAAAACAGGAAGAGTCGGGTCCGACACGCTCCGACACGGCGACACGCCCCGACATGCTCCGACACGGTGTCGGACACGCGGTTGACTTTTTCGGATACGTTGACCATTCCGACACGCGATTTAACTGTAGCAATACCTAACTGAACCAGAACAG